>DWME01004257.1:0-16630 GCA_018244795.1 Parelbella ahira ahira
GGTTTTACTCCGCTTGAAATATGTCCGTGGCGGGCTGAGTGCAATTCTGTACAGGATTTTGAATGACAGTTTTGACTGTCTCTTAAACCTCTTTATATTTTTTTTGTATACACAAGTGGAATACGTTTTGAAATTGCCAATTAACTTTTGTATCAAGTACACCGATTTAAAGGATTTCAGAATGGGCTAATCTGCGAAGATTCTTAATTACTTAATTATTGGCGTAGAAACAGTAAGGTTACTTTGTAATTATCTAGTTCGAAAATCTTTTTCTTAAATAATGATATAAATATTTTTTTTTATTAGAATTTTGCCTAATTGCGAAATCTTATTACGGTAACATCTTTCATATATTAAACATTATCTTAATGGTAATTTGTGAATAAAGTGTAGTTGTGTATTTTGTTCAGTCAAAGAAGCAGACATAGAAGATTACATTATAATTGAAGCCATGGCGACGCTGGTTGTGAATACATTTCGGTGGCTGCACATCCCTTCATGATAACGCCTTCATATACAAGTAATCTATATTTTTAAACGTATATTAAGCCAGTTTGAACGGGGAAGATATTTGAATGGACATAACAATTCTATTTATGTTATGAAGAAAAAAGAAATATTTTTTACACATCAATTTGATCTACCCAGATTTAGATTGTGAAATATTTAATGCATGCTCAGTACAGACATGCTCATTGAGCATTAAATGATCAATGATATTCTTCATTTCATAGAACATATATAGGTAATCAAATTTCATATAATCAAATCATATTCTATTATAACTTCCACTTCGATATTATAAACATTCGCAAATAAATCTTGTAAAGAACCAATTTGTATTATTATTACTTAATTTCATCTCTGTCGAAATTCTCAATTGAATTTATAACCGGTCGTAAATTTTGATCGTAAAGTATATTTCCGCTTTGTCGAGCCACTCCGTTTTTACGATATACAGCGAAACGTGTCACAAATCTTCTATTTCCAGCATACCCGAGGGTAGTTTCAGCATACGCCTTTCTCTATCCGTCGTGTAAATAAAGCTCTCGTATGCTCCCCGCTGTTCAGAGCAAGTTTGTGAGTTCAGCGACTTACTGTGCCACGCGCTGCAGCTGACTTGTTGACTAAGTTCTGAACCAAGAATCCTATCTTCTTTATTATCTTATGTAGTAAAAGTGGTGTAAAATGTATTTATGATTCATCTTGAGCATTATATTTTGATTTTACAAATTGACCTGTGTTTTTATTTTAATAATATAAGTTAGTAAAGCTTAACCGTGACTCCATGGTGAGACGTATAACGTAAGTAGAACGTCTAAGTACGTCACACTTCTCTGTCTACCCTTTCGGTAAAATACAAGTGTGATGTAATGTAGCAATACAGAGTTATCGGTAATGTTTTTGAAGTTCGTATTATCTCGATCGAACAAGCATTTAATGAAGCAAAAAGTTCAATCCAAGTTACTTGTAAAGAAAATAACGCGGTCCATTAGGGAATGTAACGATGTTGTCGTAAAGTGTATGAGTAGCTTGTATTGTACTCTTACATTGTATGAAGCGTAAAGTTCTATAACCATCTCATGCTACAGTCCATAAAGGCTGAACGGTTTGTCTATCTTCTAGATCTGACACTGTGTACTAATTAACTAGATTTAAGTGCAACTACATTCATATGTACACAGATATATTGTGTTTCCAATGTAGCTTTGTTTTAAGGGACGCAAAATACAAAGATGATATAGAAATTCCTGTCTGTTTAAATAATATATGCGAACAACATCCATAAAAAAAAATAAAAAGAATTCCCTTACACCACACTATATTCCCTCACTATAGTAAATTGAGGTATTAATCTGATCGAATAATCTACTATGAAGCGAGGAAAAACATTGGATTTCATAGTAAGATAATATTTTTTTTTACCTGAAGCATGAAACGGATATTTCTGTTTTAGTTTCGGCAACAAATCGGGTTTTAGTGGGACGGTAATAACGTTATCCATAACGTTAATTGGATGCCCATCCTGTCTCTAACCGCCACAAAACGGGTATTTTCATATTTATTTTCCTATTTGAGCAAGTATACTTGTTAAATTATATTTATGAATTTATTTTTGCATGTAAGTGACGACTTTCTTTGTGACGAATAAAGTTTTGAAACCTATTAATCATTTCATTACATTATTATACATAGTTGATAATTAAATTGTAACAGTAACAGTAGGTAATAAAAATTGTTATGTGGTTCTATTTTAATCTTTTATAAACGGCGACGTAGTGTGTACACACGTACGGAAACTATGGGCACGCAAATTACGTACATACCGGTATTATAAGATTGTACTTCTAGATATGGAGCAGGTACCTTTTGTATACAAACTAGATTTAAACTTAATGTTGATATCTTTAATTGGAAATGAATTGCTTAACAAGGTTTATAAAACGTTAATGTTTCTGAGACCCAAAATTTTCTCGTGATCAAAGAAAAGTAAACGTTAAGAAAATTAAAATCGTCAATTTAATTTCTAACAACTCCTTTATTAAACGTGATATTATATTGAAAAATATCAATCTTAGGGTGTTGTAGTTAAGACCTGAAATGGAACTTGGCACCTGTCAGTGATAACTCGATTTGTTTATCTTGCACGAAGGGTCGCGTGCGCCAATCAAAATGAAGTGTAATTTTGAGTTACTTATTGTTTCATAAATATACAGTTACTCGTAATAAATGGAATCAAGTTAAATAAATTGTTTTACGCTAGCGCGCTTAAAACTGTTTCATTCGGTTGATTGGTACTCGTTCTGTATAGGATTTGATTATTGAATGAATTGTTATTTATAATTGGATCACTTTTTAGAAGTAATTCTCGATTTTGTTTACACGCTGTTTTGCCCGAATACAAATGGAAAAGCTGCTGGGAACTTTTATTTAGATACCGTGTACGTAAGGATTAGCGTGGGACAATTGAGACATGATTTCCTTATTTTATAATTATTGTCAATGCATTACTTTGGAGAGAGGCTTATTTACATGGTTGTAATATGCCCTTATGTATATGTATACCTCGAAATTTCTCTACAAATAAATCTGTAACTCGATTATTAACTCGATTATTCTTACATAAAATCTTATCCAAAAAGTGTTTTTATGGCGAGCACGAGAAATAACTCTTCCGAGGATAATAAGAAATATTAGCATTTTTATTTTAAAATAACGCAGTCGCGTTAGCATATTTTTAACTTTTATACATTAACGTTTGTTAGTGATGTTATATGTACATAATATATTTATTTTAGGGAATTTAAAAATAATTTGATGTACACGATAAAGGTCATTTTTTATAGATTCATATCTGTTTAAATTAAAATTACATTGTTCAACAACTATTCCATTATACAAGACTGTCACTTATTTTACCAAATAAGCTTTTAGTAAATACATAAGAAATTAAACTAACGTTTTCAAATAAAAGCTTATTTCATTAGTTTGTAGCCACTTCTGTATTATCGAAAAACATAACAAAGATCGATAAGTGATAAAAGTAATGAAACGCAACGCAATGTACGTACTTACCGAAATGTACAAGATTACTCGCAGAGATTTACGACGCCGCGTCGTTGATGCTACGGCTACGAGTCCTCTACGGGGGCCGTAGCGCCAGAACGGGAACGTTTGCTACGAATTGATAAGCTCAGACCGGATATTGTGCTAGCTTTTCGATATCTTAGGAGAATATGAACATCGAGATGATGTACGGAATAATAGGAATAAAAGATAGAACTTGGTTTAGATTTTAACTAAAATGATTAATTCAGTCAGGTTTTACTTTGCGGAAATCCAAAGTAAGTTAAATTTAACCGTTTTACCTGTCTATTTCGTGGTTTGAAGGCCTAATTCGGGTGCCGTAGATGTACCAGGATGCCTATCCCGAACTGGATGAAATTATTTACGTTTTAAAGTTCTGCACATCATTGGTCATAACAGTGAAAAATATTATGATTTGATCCGCATACTTGAAAGTTCCCATCATATTTTTAATGGGTTGCAAAGTTTGACGATTCATATTTGTCAGCGTGCAAATCTGTGACCTTAAAGTTCCTCACTTTAAGAAGTAATTTGTGTTCAGTATATGAACGATGGCAGGGTAGATGATGATGCCACTAAATGAGCCCATACTTTAATGTAAGCGCTTTTTAATGGACTGATAAGTTTGAGGGTATAATTACGTGCAATATAAAAAAAAAAATAGCTAGTATCAGTCAGCCTCTATTAATTTAGGATCCTATTGCAAAGCATATTGTAATACGGCACTCTGAAATAGCAGTTAGAAATATCATTCCTTAAAAATGTATGTATTTCTACGTAATTTTATATGAAAATTTAATTTTTTTGGTTTTTCTCATGCGTTTAATAATTAATTTGTACATAGGTAATACGTACATATATATAGATACATTCAATTATCAATTATCAATGCTTACATTGTCAATATTTGCACAATACCACTTGTTTAGAGTTCGTGATCTTATCAGTTTTATACAAGTCGTATTTTATAAACTTTAAAAAAACCTTATCGAATATTTAATTTCAACTGTTGAGTACACTTTAAAGAAGGTTAGTTATGTACACTACATGAAATAGTTCAAGAAATTTGATCTATGATAGCCCTCACCAGATACCCGTGCTCCGAATTTATAACTTTAATTATAATATTAACATTCACCATATAATTCAAAATTTATCAATATAACTTAAGCTTTAATTATAAATGTTGATAGTAATAGAAGTAATAAGATACTTAAAATACATTTTATTTTACCTAGTTTATGTTAATGATCTCAGAGCTCTGCTATTCTTATTGTAATGAGAGAAACCTTTAAAATCCTACAATGGAAAAGTTAGTAAAAAACGGTAAAGTGTCCCAGTAGGCTTGAAGTTAGAACGCAAGTTGAAGTCCAAGTGACGTAAAGTTACGCCCTAAGAGGTTCGCACCTCGTCGTGAGACTTCGGTTGAATAAAGGATTTATGGTAATAAATCGTGCGAAACGTGGAAAGCTTAATCTTCTACAGTGTGTTTTTCAAAGGCTGATGTGACTTTTCCCCCAAAGTATTTCTGCGGACACTTTATTTTGAAAGGGTTACATACTTTACTTCCAATATGTATAAAAATAATATCTTTTAACGTCACATATGGGCAGCTGATCCCTAAGTAAGTATCCAGAGCCTAGAGACCTGGTTAAGTGGTTAGTATAACATTGCATCAGACAAATATTAGTAGGAGGTCGAAAGATAGTCTAAGCTACGATTCCTAGCACAGCAGTCACTAACTAACAACTAACACTAACTAACTAACAGCAGTCAGCATTGAATTAGTATTCAATGCGAAATATTTTACAATACCAACACATAGAAAAATATTTGTTTTCAAAAAACGGCATTCGGTTTCGCCGACTGCGCGGCTATTAAAATTCAACGTCAGCTTTTCAATATTTATTTCAGAGTTTGTTCTCGTTTCAAACTATTTTAATAAAGTTGTTCTTCTTTGTGAGTGAGTTTTACTGTTTATTTATTTCATCGCTACTTATCTTATCGAAGATTTTTGTTTTAAGACAAATAAATTATTGTCTTGTAAAAGACGTAACAACGTATGTACATTTTTCTTGATGAAAGATTTATTTAATTTCTTTTGTGCAAAGCTTTCTGCTTTTAGTGAACAATCGTAAATACACGTCATTAGTGGGGCTTATGGTTGGAGGTGCGAAATATCGGGTTGTGCACACGTGGCGCGCAGGTTTTGGGTACCTACGTCGTTTTATTGTTGTTTTGCAAATACGTGTATATTATATAACGAATGTTAGTGTACAAGGCTTCTTGAGCCCTGAAATTATGTAGCCGAAACATCTTAAGATGAGATATAAATATAGATTAGAAATGGATTTAAACGTAAGATACTCAAGCGGCATGAATTTCATCAAAGCGAAGCTAAAATATTCTTCAAAATCACCATATTGCTTATGATATTTATTTACATATATTAATATTTGTACTTTCGATTTGGTGTAGTCTCTTATGTTATTCTTCAATAATCTTTTATCATTGTTTTATTACAATCATTTTAATTTTAGATATCTATAATAAATTTTTGTTCGTCCAAAATCTATGTAAGTAATAATATAAAACTGTAATATATTCGTAATAAAACTTTTTATATGTATTCTTAGCTTCTGTGCGCGGTAAATATATTTTGCTTTCCCGCTGAAAATACTCACCAAAATGTGTGTAGTTTGGCGTAACACCATTTTCGTCTTCGAATTATTCTTTTCAGTTCTGTTGTTGAGTGAAATTAGATGTGCCTGCTAAAACTGAGAGCGTTAAATCTCTCCCCCACTCGCTAGTGACGAATGTTTGCTATGCATTGGCTTCAAAGCGATTGTGACATTTCGTTTTGGTCTCTTGATGGATATCGTGCATCTGTCGTGAATGGTTTCATTGTTGCTATGATGATGTAACACGTGGATGTATGTGGATGGATATACATTAAACAAATTATATACATACACAGATTTTGTTTTAATTTAAAATGTGTGTTAAACGTGCCGTGTAAACAGTATCAGATATTTAAGGGCCATAACAATTTATACAACATATTCGCCTATAACAAGTTATAGTACTCATGCCTTCACAATAAGCTAGGTCGCACATATTTAATTCAATGTTACTCATATTAATAAATTTAGTTGCAGCTTAAAGTGCGTTGCTAAAAATGGCCTGTGTTTATCCATCGAGATTAACAGGAGAAAACTACATGTACAATGTGTTTGTGTGTGTCTAATTTAATTTTTTTAATAGAAAAGCCTGTAAGAATAATAGTGGAAAAGCAAAGTATGTGTGTGATTATAACTGAAGGAAAGAAAAAGCAATTTCCAAAATGACCGTGGCAAAATGTGGCAATTATTATCTCGCTCATGAATGATACATGTGTTCTCGGTTCTAACCGCAGGCAGGTGTCGTTTGATGCTTTTTGCCTCATCACAGTCCGCCCGAACGATTAGCGACGAGATTCTTTACTCAGTCATGCGTGGCACGATCTCTTAGCTCTATCTATGCGGTAAACGCTTGCCAATTGTATATTCATTTTAAATGAACAGTTTGAAGTATTTTAATACCAATGAAATAGTCGGGCCTACCCGAAAAACATACGTGAGTTAAGCCGTTACATATATAATCATGATTATAAACACTCACGAGACATTTAATAGTCAAACAAAATACTTTAAAAAAACAGTTCATTTCAGAAGGAATCGCTCAACCATAGAATTACGTGTCGAATTATTAAGATATTTTGAATCTGAGAGGATTCATATGATACCTTACGCGTTTTGTGAAGCCTTTTGCCAATTTCTTTGACTGTGTCCATCATGAGTCGATATTTCGAATTTCAGGACATGGACTCCAGGACAAATGACAATCAGACGTTTGATGCAATCTTTCTTATTATATCATTATAATGGTTATCATAACAGATCATAAGTATTGCTATCCACTGGTTCCCGTTTTGACATGAATAAATGACGTTTGACATGAATAAATATAAATATGCATGTTTTTCATTTTGCATAATATGCTACGATTTTCTTTGTATACCCAATATTTCACTTACGTGTGAACGAATTTTGCGCTTGCAAATTGAGTCTCTTTAGACTGATTTTGGAGAGCGCAGTAACTCTTACTTGAAGTTTAAGCAATGAAATGAAGTCACTTCACGAAGTTTATTACAATTTTATATTCGCGTCTGTTATCGTAAGCGGGGAACCGGTAAATGCAAATTCTAATTGACTGAATGACTGAATTGACTGAATTCTAAACTACTAGATAAGTACTGCTCACTGATGTTTCTTATAATTATTAAATGAAGCATAACCGATGCGTCTGCCGCTACAATATCTGTCAGTTTATATCCGGAACAGTGTTGGTTGTAATTAGCAATTCGTATTCAGATCGCAGCTATTTTTTGCTTCGCGGCTTAATGTGGCAGCGACCGGCGACAGTAAAACTGTACAATTGTCGTCCGTCATGCGAGCAGATGGAATGTTCAATAATACGGAACACTCGTGATGCATACCGACATGAAAGTTATTCGGTTTTATTGAATAAGTTATCACACGCGATTATTGGTTATTGGGAGATTTTCAATTTAATTGAAAATCGAGGTGTTGTCCAGTTACTGCCAGTCATTACTGGTAATGACCCCTGTTCTATGTATAAAGTACGAGAGAGGTACCTAAATGTCTCTTCATACTGTGTTTATTTCATCTGAGTTTCCGGACGCGTATCACAGAGAATTCTTCGAATCGGGTGTATGCGCGGTCCATCTTGGAAAGTATTGCAGCTAAAAGCTAACCTATCACATAACAAAGAAAATCTGCACATACGAGATAGAAATTTGTAGAAATACTCTTGGTATTTAACACAGGATTTAAAGTTTATTTTGTTTGTTTCAGGTAACTATCAAGCCGCTAGACATCATGGAGTAGGTTATTGTTTGAATGGTCTGAGCATAGCTTATCAGGGCAAAGAGCCACTAATAAATGTATTGTAGCTATTCCCTGTAGCTATAAATAGTTTCTAAGGCCTGCGGTTAGTAGAAACTATGAAAATGTATAACCGTATCCATTACTGAGCTTTATCACAATTTATTAGTTAAAGACCTTTGACAGATCAGTATATTGAGTAATTGCTTATATTTATATATTGGTTTGATACATTCATCTAAATAATATTAAAATGCAACACATCGGCTGTCTGATAGGACAGTCCTATCTGGAGACTAATGATAGTTGAATAATGTATTTTTTTATAATATGTGATAGGAGCACATATTTTCAGGTAGTAGATAGGTGGTAGATAGTAATTTGTCATGTATGTATGTACATACCTATCTACATAATTTACCTATCTTTTACTTCATATAAATATTTTCCCTTCTATAAATATCTTGATAGTGCCAACAGAAAAATGCTGACGGGTAAAGTACATATGTACAGCTATGATATTCGTAGCATACGTCACTTAATTTTTTTGCATCACTTGTTTGCATATTCCGTGAACTGTTTGTGTGTTTACAAGTTGTGCTTTTGAAAAGGCTCTCACGAGCGATCCGTACAAACTAAATTTGATTTGGTTTTTGTAAATTTATTCATACATTTGTACGGGTCCTGCTCGCGGGGGAATTATGAAGACGGGGTCAGAATACTTTATTTACATGGTAGATATAACAAGGGTTGATATTTTAACTCACGTTCAATTCGTTAAGCGAATATAGTTGACGATTTCCTTGTGTTAACGAAATAATTACATAAGAGTTATTTTATAATGATTAGAATATGTAGTATGATGACGTATACCTTCAGGCGATATGCACCCCTAACTCTCTCACAAACAGCACATACGCATGCAAACAATATGTCAAGTACAACTACACCTACTATGACGTCACAAGAAATCTCATCTGCCAATATAACGCCAATTAAACAATATCAGGGAGATCTACTGCCTCTCTCCTGTGTTCTCTTATACATATAGATAGATACGCAGATTGGTTAAGCCGATACCCTTCAGACTGAAATGCATGTAGATTTAATAACAATTGCTTTACAGAAGATATAGGTGTAGCGATGGCACTAACATGAGCGAAACGTACGCATGTTCTAACAATTCTCGTTTGTAAATTGCTTTAATAAATATAAAATTACAGTAAATTTCACTTTGCAGCATAAATTTATTTCAAACATTTTTTTATATTTTGTTAAATCCTAGCAAGATTGTCGAAAACTAAATAGAATAAAAATATTAAAACCAAACAGTCCAACGTACATGATCCTACATCATACACACATAAAATTTGTAGGGATTTATAAGATAAAGGATTTTAATTTACATTTAATAATAACCGTTACTTTAATTACATTTATTCTCAAAACTGTTCTTCGGAATACATTAATTCTTGTTAAAGTTTCATTTAAATGTTGATTCGAAATTTAAACAACCCATAAATAACGGACTACTAATGAGAATTTTAAAATGTTTATCTAATTTGTTTTTTATTTAAGTTGGTTAGTGTTGTGTCTGTAAACTTAACTTTTATATTTATAAAAGGTAGGTAACAATATCGGTAACTTTACCTTGAAAATAAATTTTAATTATAATTTTAGCACAGGGTACTATGATGTTAAATATAGACATAATTACTATTTTATAAATATGATTTGTGTTGATTACAGATTTTTGGGATACTTGTTTATTTATGGCAACTCTTATGACACTTTTTGTATTTATGGTCGCGGCTTTAGCTTTATTAAGAATTACCGAGTTCATTATTATTATTACCGAGTTTCGTTTTAGAATAAAATAAATAAAAGCGAAGACATTTCTCTATTCCCACTCCCGTGGTTTCTCAAAACTGACTTCCATGACAACTCTTTTATGAATAGAATATCTTTTTGAAATGCGAGACATTTTTCATTTAAAAGTTCACTATTCCCGTCGACGTTCATAATATCACTAGTACCTACCGTTTTATGAAATTTGTGACAGATCTGATTCCCATTTCTTATCTAGATGAGAACGTTTTGAGAAACTGTAGATGGATGAAACTATTCTGTTATTCGAAAATAATATTTCTACGCTGTCCGCAGTTAGTTTTTTTTAACAAACACGCAGTACTGATATTTACGTGATCGTTATATTATTGTTTTAGTATTCGATGTTGTGGACATCAAACGGATTTTATGCTGTTTCCTATCAGTCAAAGTTTGCTTTACAATATATTAATGAAATTAACAATACATCGTGAATATAATGATCCTAATTCATCTCATTAGCTTTTACCGTTCCTTTGCTGGACATAGGCCATGGTCCAAGGTGTGCCACAGCACGAAACACTAATTAATTGCAAATATTTAAAATATATTATATTGTATGTATATACTCGTATACATAGCTAAGAGCGAATTCGATTTCAATTAGCCGGTCAGCTCGGTTTCAACGATATTTTTTAACGAGGCCTTGTCATGTTTTACGTGGCGGTTGATGAAAGATGTATGACCGTTTCATGAAACAATTTATTTGCTAAAAAGTTTATTACGAAATTAAGATCATTAACCCTTCTGTAACTTGGTTTTACATTATCGTGCCAAATGTATACTGTAAACATATATCTATCTATCACATACTGAGTTACGCTATTGTCATTGAAGTCAGGGTCATGCTGAGTGTTACTCACTGATACATAATTATAATTATAAAAAAATAATCTGTTCACAATAAAAAGCGAACGAAGTATATTTTACCAGTTTTTGTGGTAATGGCCAAAATTTCCTAAGGATGTTGACATGTTCAACGTCCATCAACTTTGCTAACGAAGTAAGGAACATTCTATTCAGAAACTTGGCATGTTTTCTCTTTATAGAAGTTCCAGCAAACTCTCACTAATACCTACGGAGTCAAGACACTGACAACATGTCTCCCGAGTCTGTGGAATTTAATATTTATGTTAAATAAGAAAATTATAATTTTCATGTTATCCGCGGGACGTTTCCATTGCTAGCTTTGCTCTAGCAAATTCTCATTGTATAGTGACAAAAGTCGTAATGTATCCAGAAATTACTAAAATACCGTGAGGTCCTTTTGCTAACGCTTGCATCGTTGGCTTTGTTCTAATAAAATCACGCAATGTGGTAACGAAAATCGCAATGTATGTGGAAAACTGACTGTAACGGTAGGCAGTTTGGCTGACGTGACCCGATTTCGTTTTTCGGGAAGCGGGTAAAAACGATCGCAATTCCTGTAAGATTTATTTGAAACGCAGTCAGCGTCTGCATTGCGTATCGTTCGCTAGCCAACTGTGTTACCAGGTTCTGCTTACATTCTCTCACTGAAATATTTTTGTAAGTCGAATCGAGAACATAGACAAAACAAACATTATTAGAGCGGTTCAATATCGTAATTAGAAATATTTCAAAATATTCGCGGTGCGCGCAAATGACGACGGAATATTGTTTTGGCTTTTGCTAATTCATTTAAAGATTTTAATTTATAGCTGCATTATACCTACTTTAAACAGAATTAAATTTAAAAAAAAAAGAAACCCAAATTTGTTTGAATATTATTGCAATTTGCTTCCATTGTACTTTGTTATTTGTTTATTTATAATTTTTAGTATTTGCTTATACATACTCGTATATAAAAGTTACATTTTCTAGTAGCTAGTAGTAGCTCCGAATCTGAAGCTGTGTCCGGTATATACTCGTAGCAATAGGCTCACGATCCATTCCATTGTAGGCTGTTAACGTAAATGGTGAAAGGTGGAAGTTTACTTATGTAATACACTCCTCTGCCTACCGCTTCTCGGATTACAGCCGTGAAGTCGCGTTTTTATATGTTTTTGTTTCTGATACTTATAAAACTTGTTGAATTCACAGCAGAAGGTGCATAAAAGTATTTTATTATTAATGCGAAGGTGTTGTATTATTTTTAACACGTCTAGACAATTTAAAAATAGTAAAACAGTTCATATCTCTCTGGAAGCGCCACCGTAACTTGTCATGTCTATTTTTGCTTTTCAGCACATTTCAGTGTGATATTTCACGCTTTTTTAGGCAGACACGTTAAAACTTGATACATTATTTATCCTCGAAGTTAACGCAGCATCTGGGTAACGACGTATTCCTGAACTCAGATAAAACTTAAGTGTTATAAGTTTGTTTTTTAATATCTGGTTGTATACGGTCATATATATACATATCTATTATTTACACTATTACTATCAATAGGAAAGTAATTACTTAATTGTGGAATTGTGTATGCATTAACTAGACCACAATATTTTTTACAATATACAATATATTTCACAATATTTTTTTTTAATTTGGTATGGAGCTAGGAACTTGACTTAATAGTTCTTAAGGAAATAATACAGGCTACTTTGAAATACTTTTATAAACAACTTTCCAAAAAAGGAAGGAGAGATAGAGGAAGAATGGAAAAGGAGTGAAAGATAGGTAGGAGTTATGTAAGCCTCCTCCCGAATAAGGTACTGCGTACCAATCCATGTAGTGTTAAAAGGAAGTCCAAAACGCACGGAAAGATCTCTGCATTGCGTAGTAATAACTACAGGAGGGGCGTTCCTGGAATGTAATGTAACTTTAGCTTACACAGGATTTCAGGAACTATATGAAAATGTTTGAGAGATTGCAAATTCAAATAAAACTTTAAAATATGCCTTGAAATATTCTTTCTGGATAAGTTAAAACCATACACGAGCTCAGTAAACTTATAAAACCGTTTGAGAAATTCGATATTGAAATAAAACTTTCGAGTTAAATTCAAAGTTTGGAAAATTTGAAAAACAGGATGTCAGTAAAGCTACCAAAACGTTTGAGATATTCGATGTTTAAATAAAACTTTCGAATAAAATATAAATTGTTTATGGTGAATAATTTAAAAGAAATTTTCATCTGTAACCCGTACAAAGTACTATTTAAGATATCCTACTAACATAAGAAGCTTTCTAAACTCTAATAGATACAATACAAATTCTGGTAAAAATATTCCTTAATTTTTGTAATTGAAAACTATTTTCAGCGAGATGAAGGTAAGTTTTTCCGAAAGCGTAGTTTTTGTATCTTCGTTTCCTATAATCTACGATAGACTGTTCTAGATAAGCTGAAAGTAGCGTGCGATAAATCAAAATGTCCGAAAAGACACTACTGGAAGATTGAAGCTAAAGTACAGTGTGGGTTCAGATAGATGGCTGCTTTTTTGCGTTTTTACAAGTGTAAAATTCGAATTATAGGTAAACCTATAAACATAAATGAAGTATTAACTGAGCTACTTGGAGTAACGATATACGAGTGGCTCGCTAGTTAAATACAAAGAGCTGATGATAGAGACGAGTGGCGTGCTATTGGAGAGGCTATGTCCAGCACAGGTCCAGAATAATCCTGATGAAAGTTTAACTTCCTCTTCTCCCCCACTAGGGAGTATATTATAATTACAAATACAAGAATCATGCCTAATCATGGCCCCAACATTTTTGGTCTTTGTCGGTACTAAGTAATAAAGGGTAATTTATAATCGTTTCGTACTTTTTCAACACGTTTCAGTTTAATGTTCGTTTTTGTTATTAAAAAAAGTGTTTTTACAACTACAAAGCGTCGCGAGGGAGGAACAAAATAGTCATGTACTTTAAAATAAGTTTTCCAGGACACATTAATATGTCGGGAACGGCACTTGGGAGACGCGGAATCCGGCCCGCTTAGCGAATATTACCCCGACGAATATTGAAGAGAATATATTTCCCACGGAGTATGCCTAAGCCCTATTTTACCCTAAATTGTTTCTTTGAAAGTATATTCTATAAAAATTTTACATAACGTGGAAAAGAAATGCATACTTTGGTATTTGATTAGAGCTTAATTTTTTCACCCTGTGATACGTATCGTGTTTATATGTAATTATCCCCTTAACATTCCACAGTTGGACACGGATATTTTCTCAGTGAGATATTTAATTTTAACAATGTCATATTTTTTATTACCTCTGCTGAGTATATTCTGCACACGCAATGTACATCACTAACTTTAAATTTTCAATCATATTATATCATATTCAGGACATTTTTATAAATATATAAATGAGTGAACGAATCCATGAACGAGTTATTAAAAAGACAAGCGGCTGTTTCTTTCATGGCAGAAGTCTGCTTACTGAATGGATAATGTTGAAAAATTTTATTTCAACAAAAGATAGACACATTAATGCTGCCTAAAATTAAAACATTGACATGTTTACGGACATTACGCGCTCTATTGATATGGTGAAAGGAGGAAAGTAAAATTCTGAAACCAGACTTATATACTTTTGGAATCTCAAATAATTTGACTCCGTTAGTTAGAATTATGTGTGCGTTATATATTTTTGTATCTTTAATTTAATGTTATATTAAAATAAGCAGAATTTAGATATTCGTGATTTCTACGCGTGTATCCTGAACGACAAATAAGCCCCCATTTAATAATTAGTTTCAACAGAACAGCGTAGGAAACGAAAATGTCTTCTGTTGTGGTTCATTGTGTAGCATATAATTTTGTATAAATGTTGGGATTATTTCGTGGCTTTAGATTTAATTAAATACAGCTCATAATAACATTAATGATGTTGTTATGAGGAGAATTTAATAGATGTGACTTGTACGAAACATTTTCAATAGGAACAAACTTGGAGAGGCTCAAGTATTACGTTAATACAATGTTCCTCTCCTTAAGGTATTAGGTTAAGGCTTTCACGGGAATTTAGTCTATATCGCAAGGGTATTCGATCCACAATCGCTTAGGAAATGCCGGTGTATTGTTATTTGACTGCAAACTTATTCGGGAGATTGTCGTATGATTGGTTTGAAAATTGTATATCTTTAGACTTAGAGTTGTATAATGTTATTTCTTGTGTATTTTATATTGAGTTATATTTTATATACCTATATCTAGTTATAATTAATAAAATTGTTTGATATAAAAATGTAATACTGTCTCGTGTTTAATTAGAATATCTGCAGTAGTGATATCTGAATGGCTTAGATTTTAGCTTTTTGCTATTTAGATGTGAAATTGCAATTCCCAGCACGTAACAAAAATTTTTAGGGATTCTAACAGCATTGATAAGAAAAAAATTCCATTTTAAAATTATGTTACTATCACTTGTTATAAGGTTAATAAATTTCATTATTACATGTTACGAGGAGGACACCTGATTGAGTCTGTGGCGAGTTCAGGTTCAAGTTCTTTGACACGTATAAAGCTTCCCAAGTTTACCAGCCCGGTAGACAATGGCCTTACACCTCACACTTAGCCGTGTCCAATGTCCAACAGAATAAACAAGAAGGCTTCGGTGGTTTACTTTATAGTGCCTTGAACAACTCATGAGTACTTGATTATATGGATGACTTTGATGTCGTGATTTGAAGACTGAAATTCAAAAGAATGAATTTAGCATCATATAGGTATAATGTACGTGTGACACAATAGCAACATAATTTATAGAAAAACACGTAGGTAGTAGGCAGGCAGAGGAGTGTGGTACACTACCACGTTTCAAAAGTTATGCTTACATCCCACCATGGTGCGGGTAATTGATAATATAAAATGTGTACACTGTATAGCCTCAAAATAATTTTTCTTATTGTGTAGCGAACCAATTTCATAAGCGCTGGCGTGTGATAGATGTTGGAGTATTTGTTGACGTCATAGAATCGTCGAGCGTCCGATAAGTTGTCCCTGTTCGATTAGGTCGACGGCCCTCCATAGAGCAAAGCAGCTATTGTTAACGGAATTGGAGTTGGATATGTGATTTAACGAGTTGATGATCGGGTAAGGTTGATTTCGATCTGAAGTTTCAAAAGGTCGTGCACTTGTGTTAGCATATCCACTAGTTTTAATAATTCACTTAGAACTATCATAATCTATAATATCTTTTCTAAGTATATAGTTTCTATAACGTGAAGTGTTTTTGAAGTGAAACTTCTTTAGGCGCATGAGGGTAAAATTTTTACAGATGAAACGTCACGCCGGTATGC
>DWME01004258.1:0-16629 GCA_018244795.1 Parelbella ahira ahira
CGCGTCCGTCATGTAGGCGCCGGTCACCACGACCAGGCACGAAGTGAATGCCAAGTTGGCCAGAATTAGAGTAGTTTTGTATTCCATTGTCTGTTAAATAATAATTTAATTAGACGTAATTTGATTTTACCGCAATGCTTATGTTAATTTGTTTCATCCGTTTGATCTCCCTTAGTGTGTTTTGGCGCCTCTTCTTATCTAGGCTGGATATAATTAATTTAGTTGCGGACTAAGTTGCTCTCATTTGTAGATATACATATGTATATTGTTAAGAACGTCTTAGTGCACCATAAATTATCAATTTGTTACATTAATAATGTATTATTAGGGAATACACGTGAAGATACTAAAACTATGTCATATTCCTACTACGTATTTTGAAACAATAATTTCCGAATTAAGAATATATTTAAAAAACACATGCAGTAGTTATTTTAAATGAGAATTTATTTATTTATTTAAAGAATGGTGATTGCTCGGTTACTTAGTGAATTTTGATGTTTAAATTGGTTGTTGTATTAATTAATTATTGTAAATTGTAAATTAATTATTGTATTTGAAATTTAAATTTAAAACGGGCTTCATTTGTTTTATGTTATTAAACACTAAGATATACATATATGGGAAGACACGGTGTGGTAAAGGACATGTTATGTAGACATAGCATAAGATACAATATGTAACTTTTTAATACGTTTAGAAGAATTATGCTATATAAAAAACGGCACAACTCAATCTTTAAGGATGTAATTTTTATAAGTCACCAGTACCCGCAACCGTTTATAACTTCTGCAACCCATCTCGGACAGAACTATAATAACAGGACTGGTATAGATATAGAATTGGTATATGTATAGGACGGATATAGGCATAAGACATATATTTATTGGATTGATAGCTAGTATCTATTTTAACATAAGGTTAGCATTAGGTTGTTTGATAAGAGTTAAGACTGTTAACCAGTTTGATGAGACAGATGACTAGCAGGACGATGCTCTCCACAATCTGGATGCTGTAGAGGTCCCCAAGAGCGCGCTGCACGTTTTTAGCACACCTGTAAGATTTCAAACACAGTTAAGCTAAAATTTCATATTGATGGATTCAAGGAAGGATAGTGGTCAATGGTTGGCGTAACTTATTCAATCAATAAAAATAAAATGGGCAAAAACCATTTAGGGACTTAAAATGTGTTTGTCATCGACACGCTAAGAAGAAGAAGAATAAAAATAAATATATAAATAGATGAACATTCTAACAAACTAGAATGTTACCCGCAAATCTGGTAACTATATTAAAAAATATTACTTTGTTTAACGGTGGACGCGCAACGATAGTAATAAGTTAAGAAAAATATTTACCATAGTGCATCTTCGTGGATTGTAATCCCAACGACAAAATCCCGCCAAAATTGCTGTTCTGCGCTCGCATTAAGTTTCCTTTGGGGATTATTTGAGAACCTGCCTCTTAGGCTTTCGAAGTACAGCCTTACTCGTCTAAACTTGAAAGCGGTGAAGGTGAGTGAGAAGATGGAGAGACAATCGATCAGAAGCATCACGCTGACGAGGTACCACCAATGAAACTGGATGAAGAATCTCAAAATGTTGATGAAAAAACCCGAGCAGTGTTTTCCGGGAAAGTATGTGACTTCGGTTATGATTGGTACACCTAATGCAAAAAATATATTAAAAGTAATAGTGACGAAATGTTAATAATATTACTGATATACCTACTTACTTTAACAATAATTTTATAATCTTGAAATTCTAGGATAAGCCAAATATTAATTAACTAGGAAGAAGTATTGACCGGGCAAAATGGAGTAATTTTATCAATAAGTAATAGATAATAATAATATTTTAGGAGAAATCGTTAACGGCTATCTGATCAAAAAGTAGGTAGAGACTGTACCTACTTTGTTAACTAGACAGCTGATTAACATACATACATATATTATGTAGATACATGTCCAAGAATAATCCATTTAACTATCCATACATATATGTATGGAGAATTTATCACAAAAACGCAAAATAAGAAGTTATGTTCATCTCACAAAGCCTGATTTAAGCAAACATCGAACGCATAACCACATTTTATCATTTTGTCCAAGGGACAAATCATTAGCACTAGGCAGGATGATGACTATCTCATTACAATACCTACGATTGAAATAAAGGAATCACCATTTCAAAATAGTGTCTTAGTAATTAGCGGTAAGAAGTCTCAAACATACCTTCTTTAAAGTGAGTGACGACAGCATCTATGGTAGTTGCAATCAACGTTAAGTATACCACGCTGGCCAACGCCAGGCTATACGCCATGGCCATCTTGACTGACTGTTTATCCAGCTTCGGAGACCGCACGATATTTCTGTTCCCCTCCAGCAGTCTCTCCAAGACCACACTGATTCGGTTTTTTCTTAAATACAGTACTAATATTTTAGCGCAAATTGTCGGATGTGCAAAACTCAACTGCATCAAATCCTTCCTTTCCTTCGTGGTCAGATCATCGCGGATGTAACTTAAAAGTTCGTTGACCAAAAATGATAGTATATAAATATGTGAAATTATGGCCCAGCTTCTATACAACCTCTGATATCTGGAGATCGGGTGTTCTTCGTACCAGCATTGTCCAAAACCCATATAGTAAATTAAATTACAAATGAATTTTAGCCAGTATTTCTGGGGATGCGTCTTTTTTAATTTAACCATTTTTATGATGCTAAAGAGAATTCTACAGCATGAAGCGAAATCAAATTTTTGACTCGGTTGAGATCGATTTGCAAACGTTCTGAAGAAAAACTCAAAAAATAGTCATTATTAAACTTTATGAAGACTTTGTATAATTACCTACTTTAATTTGATATTCAGAATTTATTTGTTGAAAGTTGTGCAATTATGTTCGAATTAAACTGTGGAGACGGTTATTACTTTTTAAATGAAACAGTTTAAAAATGAATTGATAAAATTTTGACCACGTGAAGATCGTCATTGTCATTTGACATTAAGAAAAATTGTACGTTTGTTCGTCATATTCGACTTTGATTTTTATTAATATCTGTTATAAATATTGAGTATTTACACTGTTGCGCTAAAGCAGCTAAATACAGGCGTGTTATATAGTTATATATCCAGGTTCTAATGCAGCAAATGCAATGTCCACATCTTACTTTTTAAATTACATAGAGTAAAAGTAAAACGACAAAACAGATCTTGTACCGTACAAAGTAGGTACTGAAAACTTAACAAGTCACAGAAAACAACTGCTAGTTAACAAGACAACTTTATAATTGAAACGTTAGTTTTCTCGGAACTGCGTTTAAAATGGAGTTTGGAGCCAATTATATAATTTAGTTAATGTTCAGCCGAACACGCTTTCAAAGTTGAACAAGTCTTAAGTAACTAAGTAGGTAAGTAAGTAATTGCCGGAAAACTTAGTGTTGCTAAATACTACTAATAAAAGGTGGTTTGAGTTTTTTTAATACACATATCTTCATATCAGGTCCCTTTTAAGGATCCTTTAAGAAAGGCAGAGAACACCGAGTGCCAAACATATATCCCTACCGACCTGACGTGCCTATCTTTCTTTTAATTAACTGTACTCATTGAAAATATTATAACGGCTTCATCAATATTTCTGATTTTATAGATTTCATTATATAGCGATATACGGGTACAAAAGTATTAAAAGTTAAATGCGGGCAATGCGGGCGCGTGTTTGCGGGCAAAACGTCATAACATTTTGCAAGTGTCAAATTTTAAACCTATTTAAATATTCGTCCGCTATGGGGCTTAAATGTTGGGCATTTTACAACCACCATCCGATCAAATATTGATCATCCGTGGAAAGCCGTCTAAATAATTAATTAATGTGCATTTGTATTTTTCTGTGTGTATCTTTGGCTCGCTTAACCCACAGCCATCATAGAACCATAAATGTCAGCAATTTCAAAATATGTTTATTTAAATAAGGTTTATTTGTGTGTGGGTGTATGTGTCAGTATGATATTTATTTATATGTAATCTTGATGTACATAATATAAAGTACTTTATCGTATAACACGCACACACACATATACATTAGACATAACACACTAAAAACATAAAAGTAACTGGTTAAAACGTGGGAGTGTACTACACTCCTCTGCCTACACCTTCGCGGATTACAGGCGTGATGTTACGTTGTTACACTAAAAACATGGTGCATTGTACAGTACATGATTTTTGTACTGCCGGCGAAAGAGTTTTACCTTCAACTCCCACAATATAACTACTGGAGAAGAAGTGAGTCGCAAAACTAGAAAGAGTTACGTCACGATCTCCCATCCCCAAAAACTGAGCCAATCCGTTTACCTTCGATAACTATACATGTATAATATGTTTTTTTTCATATTCTTATTTTATTGTATGTTACATTGATGGTATTGTTAATTTAAATTTGTTTTATTAATCACAATCAGCATTATTATTTCAAATTCCATAACTATTAGTTACGGTAAAAATTGATTAATAATACCATTTTAATTCTAAAAAAAACTTAAGCCTTCACAATTTATATTTGAGCCAAGAGCCAATCGTAGCGGGGTCTTAATTGAGAGCGTTAGCGGAAAGTTGTGAAAAAAGTGAACTTTCAATACAAACGCGGACAAAAAAGTGCAAAACAAATGTCAAGACTCTCCAGTCGTTGATCTCGCCGCAATCTGACTGAGGGGAATCCAGTAATTAAACTTTGTGGAACTTCGGTGTTCGATTTTTTTTTTCTCTATCAAATCGTTTACAGTGAGGAAGTTGCTGTAGTTTAACTTCAGTTTCGAAGGGAGGAATGTCTGAAGTATATTTAATAATCACTTCCGAAAATATATAACCGACAAATGGACTCACGAACAGACGAACGAACGAAAGGACAGAGAGACAGACAAAAACGAAGCAGTAGGTAAGTACTAGGTTTTTTCCGATGTAAGAATTGCTGATGACGATTATGTTGACAATTAACTATTGTTCAAAAAAACGTTTAGATGTCGAGAAAAAGACACTCGTGTTCTTAAATTGCTTTATTGATACGTTTATTTTATACCAAATTTTATCGTTTTCCATATTATTTTAAATATTCCATTCCATCAAATTATGACATCGCCACGAAAAATATTGTAGTATCAAATCAGCCAGTGCTATGTAGGTAACACTATTTATAGAAAATACTTTGTTACGTTGCGAAAACATTAGTATCTACAATACAATACAATACAAAAATACTTTATTGCACACCACATATAGTCAAAAATAACAAAATAATAATAATAAGTATCTAATATAATATCACCGATAATAAGAAGCTTAAGTATTGTCTTTCTTGAAACAAATAGTCATCTAATTAACGTATAGTTTTTACTTTTGGATTGGATTTAATGAAACGATATCTTCCCTCGATCGAGGGAGTGAACCGAGTCTAATTAGAAATGACTAATTAGTTCCATCTATTGTCTTTCTAATTACAATTAATGAGTTTTCAAAAAAAGGTTTTTTTTTTAGTTTTGTCTTCAATATAATACATTTCTAGGTTTTTTCTTTACCGGCAATTTGTTACATTGAGACATTACGTGATGATAATGAGTATGGTGACAATGATAATTCATTGAATCATTCAAAACTCGAAGCTACTTCATTCTAAAATTGTGATAATCCAAAGTTCGCAAAAATCGAGTTGTAGGTCAGTTATATCAATTCAATAGTAGTCAATATCAATTCATGCAATACCTTTAAGAATCAAAAAACAAAAAATAAAGAAGCCAAATTAAACTAAAAGAACCAAACAGATATACCCAGATATTTAGAACTAAATTTTTTTTCAAATCACAATCATTAATTATATAAAAAAAACAGCAGAATACTAGAAATTAATATTTAAAGCAATGAACACATAATAGTCACATACATTCATGTATGTACTTTCTGTGACAAGAACTTTTTTCTTAAATCTATCATGATACACGTAGTCTAAATTGTAGTTGGAATAAATAAATAAATAAATAAGTGTGAAAACTGCAATATAATCTACTGGGTCGCGACACACATCATCATACATTGCAAGATCCAGCCACAGAAATTATTAATCAGACCAGCTATGCAACAAAGCTATTAGCATTATCTTGGAACATACATATGTAGATAACTCTACAACAGACACTACTAGAATGTTCTGTTCACTGATCTATATAACAATTTACGCTAAAATTCCTCTATATAATATCCAAATAATCCTTGGAGATTTATCTGTATAAGTCAAAGCAACGCTTACGTGCTCTAACTTTAATATTTCCATTTGATTCCTAGAACACTAAAATTCGATCGTCATTAGGTGTACGCCTTTATCAGTTACGAGTGGAGCATACAGGACTGTGATTTTCTAGATATGTACAAGTAAGTCTTTGAGGGCAGACCAGATTTCAATGAAATTGAAAATAGAACTTTAATAAATTTCAATAAAGTCCGTTTTACATTTCAAATGTTATGTGAGTGCATTGTGCATGTGTGATGTTTAGATAAAAAACTGATAATTTTTTAACTTGTTGCCCTTAAAAACACTACTATGATTTTAAAAAATTACTGTTAAGTAATATCGTCAATGATTATTCCTTGGTTATTCTAATACAAATTAATTTGTATTCTCAAAAAGCTCCGGATAGAAACCGGTCGTGGATACTAAAGTTAAAGCTAAAGTTTGTACGAGGACAAAATAATGAAGGAAATCACGTGTCAAAACCAGAACGAGAGAATGCGTTATAAAAATCGACGAAATAACTTGTGATGTAAGTTTTACTTTTATTCTGCCCGTGACTCTGGTTTCCTGCTTCCTTCCAATCCAGTATTTAATTCAATCCAATTCTAAAACTAAAAGCCATAACATTTAATTTTCAGTTTTGAAATGTATAAAATGAGCTACAACCAATAGACCCTCATATAAAAAGACTCAGTTGGGCCATAAACTATGTAGTTAGTCTAACCGGATACACCCGATCAAACCTGTAAACAACTTTATCGTAATAACTCAAAATACCGTACCTTGCTCATGACTGTTTTAATAGCGAAAGTTGATGCTTGTACAAGCAATGTAAGTACGTAAAATAAAACCACGATCAACGTCCTTTTGGTATTTCTTTAATAAAAAAGTATGTTGTTCAAAGAATACAAATCACCTCTACTGAGCACCCACTCTGTAACAAGAACCATTTGTAGCGCGCTCATATCCGAATATTAATACGCCCTTTCAAACTGCTCAACCCGCGACCGCCCCAACTTCAGACCGTGATATATTTCTCTTTTCGCCTTCAAAATAAATATTACAATGATAAAGGCGACTTCTTCTCAACTCTAACGACTTTAGACAAAGGCGTCGTTGAAAAATTTTCAAATATTTCATACTTAAGATACGTGATTTTTCATTCCACGAACATGTAGGTACCGGCTTAACTCACGTACGTTTTCCGGGATAGCCTTTCGGGATGGTGGAGACCAGTCTCCGCCGCGACCTCGCTGCAAACTAATCGGGCCATCCCGAAAAACATACGTACATGCATTAAGCCTGTACATACATATATAATCATATGTATAAGCACATTTAAGGCATTTAATAGTAAAATATATCAAGCCATAAGATACATCTCATAAGGGTATACCCCGCTGTCGCAGTTCTATGAAAAAACAGTTTTTTTTTTTAAAGCTTTAATCAAGAACAAAAACTCACATGCCTGCATGTAACAATAGTGTTGAGTTTTTGCATTATCATGTAACTGTTAAACAAATTTCAAAGAAAATAAATAAAGATAGTAATATAACAAAAAAAAAGAAAAATGTACAAAAGTTTTTTTTAATTAAACGAAACCTACATTTACAAAGACAAGTTTCAAAGTGGTTTTGGTATCGAGAAAGAATCCCACGCAGTCTGGTCTAGTCTCGATTCTGTCAAGGCTGTCCCCCATCGATTAGCGCTTTGGATTGTACTTCCACTTATAGTTATAAAAATTATTCGATAATAGTCAAAATGCTTACATCAGCTCTTGCCGCCATGTAACAAACAGCATTTGCTTCTCTTCCTTCTGTCATAGTGAGTGAAGCCGATAAAAGTACGGTCACAAGGTTTTCCAAAGTTGCCATTACATTAAATATACGTGTACAAATATAAAATACATTTTTTAAAATAAACTGTCATTTATATATTATTGTTAGTTAGTCATTTATGCCCTCGTCTTCGACGCGTCAGTACGGGCAGCAACTTAGCTACCGCTAAACACAGGTATTAAATGTTTTGATATATTAACTAAAACTAAAATTATGACAAATATGTGTGTGAGTGCGTGTCTATATGAGTGTGTGCGTGTGTGCGTGTGTGTGTGTGTGTACGTGAGTATGTACAGTGCGTATAATTATGACATGTTACCTTTAGTTATGCAAACGATTTTATAATCGCCTTATACTAAAATTGTTTTACTAGACTATTACATTTGCATAAAAGATGAAGCAATGATGAAGCAATTTAAACAATAATTAATACAATTATTGGAAAGAATATAACATAAGTAACAAAACAGGAACAATATAACACTTACGAATAAGGTACTTACATAAATTTAAATACTAATTTCATATCCATTGACGAACTGACAGGAAAACTAAGTCCCTCCGAACCGTCTCGGCCATTGCTTTAAGGACAAAACTTGTGTATAAATATGCATGTAATAATATTGCCAATGCATGACAACGTACCACTGATATATCAAATATATGTACAGTATTACTGGGCGGATCAACCGGATAGACGGCACTCTTTTCCTCGCTTAGAACATTTGAGTATGTGCTAAATTTCTGAAATTTCTAGACTTCGTTTTTCCTAATTAGAATCTAGAGCAAATTTCAGTTTGATGCCAGTCGAAAATAATTAATACTATCAACTAAGTCTTTAACTAAAAGTGATAAGTATCATCAAAGTATCACAAAATTATATCTCGTAAGATCTCAACTTTTAAGTCTCTAATTTTAATTTAAGCGTTTTGGTATAAGTAGAAATGAAGTATCACATAACTAAGCAAGGCTTATATACATCTTAGAATTAGAGTATTTACAATATGACTTAGATAGTTCCTCAATACTTCCACTTCGCTCCTCATTAACAGTATCCATCTTTTCGCTGACTGAATATGCCCTTTTTGCAGACAAATATTCTTTTTTATTATTATTCCTCATCTTCTTGTTTCCATTTTGTTTATGTATACTTTTGTACTTTTATGCTTTAAAAATTTCCTCTCAAACGCTCTAATCTTGTCCACAGTTTAAAGGTTTAAAACGTCGGCATTGACAAAATTGTAGACAAATAATCTTGTAGATCAACCGCAGATTGTTCTGACATTCGTTTTTTCTGTTTACTTTCGTCTTTTGTAGGTTGTAATAATGTTGTATTTGCAACATCTCTTGCTGTACTTGCATGTTTGTTTTCTGCAACAGACTTTTTGTTTTTCACAAGTCTTCTATATGTCGCAGGTTTTTTTATATTTCACAGGCTTTATGGTAGTCATCAAATTTTCTAATTTTGAAATAGTTTCATTGATCTCACTAACCCTGTTGTTTGTTCCTGAATTCCAGTACTTTATATCCTTAGCTTGAAGTGGGATAATCAGAGAATTTGGATCTTTATCCAATATTCTGGCAATTTGTCCCGATGACCCGGGTATATACCGATTAACATTTTCCACTCTTCCACGTGTTTTGGGACTTTTAATAATTCTTCGCATATTTACTTTGTCAACCTTTCTATGTGATACGATATTTGTAACATTTAACGCCATTTTTGCGTCCATAACTTGATTATTGCGAATATTTAGCTTTGAAGTGGATGTTAATTCACTTGATATTTTTTTTGAATATGTGGGATACAAACTCACTCGTCCGTTGGATATATTATTATTATTATTACGCGGAATGCTATCTGTGTGACAAATTATGCTAGGATAATTACTTGTCTGAGCAGACTGCGGCTTTATTACATCCTGGTTGAATTGTGGTGTAATGCTTGACTGGTTCAATATTTGGGTTAACAAAGGGTTATTCTGTACAGTTGTCGAAGTTGGTCGGAAAAGGGTATGGGCCCCAGTATACGGAACGTGTTGATTATGAGAAATAACCGGACTAGGTATAAACGATGAGCTATACCCGGGGTAGGAATGTTGAGCAAGAACACGATTGTTCTCTTTACTGACATTAGCATCACTCACATTAGCTTTAACAATGTTATGTTCTGCTGTAATCTTAGGTTGACATCTGGGCATAGTGGTTTGGTAATTTAAAATACCGCGGTAATCAAATGGAGGCCTTGACTTAAGTGTGTGGGCAACAGGATCAATACATTTCGAATTACAATTAAATTCCGACTGCTTATAAACATTGGGTAAGGAAGTTGTGTTGTATGAAATTTGGTTGTTATTAAATGTTGGCACAATATCAACATACATATTACTATTTACGCTGGTTATGGGTTTTTCATGACTTCTTTTATTTTGATTATCTTGTGAATATTTATTATTGATTCCATTTTGCTTGACATAATGCGAAGTTGTGTTTATAGTAACATTACATTGCAAATTCATTCGATCCGCGTTCATATAATAATTATTATAATTATACGTACATGCTGGCATTGCATGATAATGAAAATGTGGTATCATTTTGTTCGTACCGGATATTAAGGTTTTGCAATTCTCACTTGAATTGTAACTTATTGTTGTACCATGGCGTATCTTTGTGTTTTTCCGAGTTACCTTTTCTTTTTGTTTCGTTTTTTCACGTGCCATAATTTTACATGGTACTATTGGTGAAGTATTACTTTTTCCGATTGATTTTCTTAGTATTACGTTCCTTAATATATGGCGGGTTTTTGCGACATTTGGTTGCTTGATATCTTTATTCAACGGATACACTCTTTTACTCAATACTTCAGTTTCTTGGATAGCTTTCGCATCATTCTTTTCAAGATTTACATCACGGTGATCAATACTACGTACTATGTTCTTTGTAATAGCTTTATACTTAAACAAACCATTTTGCTTAGGAATTTTGTCAAGATGATTTGCTGCTAAACCTTTGTCAGATTCATTTTGTGTGCTGACTTTGGTTTGGATTAATGTTTGGCCTGTTTCAGGGGTTAGGATAGAATTATTTTTGCATTTCTCAGCGTTATTGTGCATCTTGACTTCTTTTGCATGTTTCGAAAAGTTTATACTCTGAGCTGGGGAAATCCCACTTAATGCATCCTTTGTTTGGGTAGATGAAGACGACAACCTTTGATTGCAAGAATTACTTTTTGAGGTATAATCAGACTCAACAATCATAACATCTTGTTTACTTGTTTCCTTATCACCATCATCTTCGTCATCTTCTTCATAAACAATACTATTTTTTATACTTTTTTGCTGCAACTCTTTGTAGTACCAAGGATACATTTTACAATCAACGACCCTTACACTGATAGGTCGACATTTTTGTAACAGGCTAACATTATTACTTATGTCAAAAAACGTTCCGGGTAATGTAAAGGATCCTTTATTGTACGAACACGTGTACACCTTAGTCTCATTATTGTTCAATGGTTCTTCCAAAATGTAACCCGGATCCTCGATAGTGGCATCTAAAATGATAATAAATGAGAATCATATACTAACAAATTTCATACAACTACACACGTAACATCAACGCCTGTAATCCCCGAAGGGGTAGGCAGAGTAGTGTAGCTCCCACGTTCCACCAGTTACGTTTAAGTCCCATGGAATAGGTGATGAGCCTATTGCCATGCACTGGGCACAATTCCAAACTCCGAGTCACTACTAGAAATTAAAATCTGAACGCACTCGATCCGGGATTTGAACCCAGGACATTTTGATCGGCAGTCGCGCTTGCAACCACTCGACCAACGAGGCAGACAACTATACGAGATCATTAATAACAAAGTATTAAAATATTTGGTACACTACTATTATAAACTTTGCAAAGAAGAAAAAGGCAAGCAGAAAGAAAGGAAGGTATAGGTGTAAGTGAACAACAAATATTGGCAAACCTCCACAGACAAAATATTCATGATCATGAAAGCTACCACTAAATGTCAAAAAAGGAACAGGTTTCAGATTTCAGAATTTCAAGGTTCGAACTTGTTACAGTTGAAGTTACAGGTGAAGAAAACGACGCGAGGAAATCGGAGCGTCGAAAAATTCTTCATTATTTTCTCTAAGACATATGACTCACCCTTGACTGTGGTTTGCCCCTCACATTCAGAAACTAGCGATCCTCCCTGTCTTGGCACAGATACAATTACGGTTTCAAATAATAACCATTACAATTAGGTTAAGTAAACTTTTTGGTATTTAAAAGGCAAAAAAATATACCTCACAACTCACAAACATTACCTCTTTATATATTAATATCATTGTTGTTAATATATATACTGTTATTTTATTTCAGCAATTAGAAAAATGCATCCGTGAACTTACTAATATCATCCAAGTTTATGGTATTGTCTTGATCGAAGTCCAATGAACAAATAAGGTCATCGAGGCAGTCGCCAGCAAGCTTGTCGGCAATCAGAGAGGTCATTGTGGTCTCTGCAAAGAAAGCTACAATAAGACAGGAAAAAAAGAGCTCGATAGATAAATATGCCGTGTCTTCGCTAACAATCTTTACAGAATTACAATATACGAATATATACTGCAGTTCATTGGGATCAACAACAGTAACTGTGATGAGTACGACTTGAAAGCTTAAGATTGAAGTTTCAAAGTTTAAAGCTTGTGTCGTGCTGTTGTTAACTATAATGCTCACGAACACGTCGTTTGCTACCGATTTGTCGTTCCTTTTAAGCCACTAACGACATACAGTTATTGTACTTAGAGTAGAGGAGCCAACCTAAAATGAGTCCATCGAAAAAAACACATCGCACATATTGAATTTTTAAATGACACTACATTTCTGACAACAATGACACTGGTATTCTGTTAATATTCTTTTAAAACTTTTTCTTATAAAAATATAGATTCTACGTTTATCAGTAAATTAATAATTTTATAATATCTTATTTGGCTTTTCGATTTTCGTGTTGAAAAATCGAAGCAATCATTTTATATTGCTGGCTGGTAATAAAAAGTTTACTCAATTAAATCTTTACCATTGATGTATCTATAGTGTCAAAAAAGTGCAGTTTGTTCATTATTATTGTACCATCACGCCTGATTCCTTACGAATAGGCAGAGAGCAGTGTGCATCAAATATATCTACACTTACAGATCTGAAATCCTTCTTCTAAGTTCATCGTCCTTTTCATACATATTGAGGTACATACATGAAATAATTTACATATGAACTAATGCCGCAACACAATACTGTCAAAATTATGCTATGAATAGTGTACAGGCGCTCAAAAATAAATAAATAAGCAAAATAAAAAGTAAAAATGTGCGTGGAGACCACGCCCGATAGAAGTGTAACTTCTTACTTATTATATGTAAATGGAGGGATTTATATTACTTTTATTTCAGTGTTTTACATTGTTGTTGTTATGGAGTAGAGATTTTTTTAATGCGAGAAAAGAAAACTCATATTACTGGAATTACAATTGAGATTTATACGCGATATAAGACAAATAATTCGTACTGAATAAAAACCGAACTATGTTTTATTATGAGGGTATTAGCAGGAGCTTTGTCTCTCTATCCTTGTCTTTTATTTGAATTTTAGTCAAATTAACTAGTACTTACATATTCTTGAGAAGTACTTTGTTGAAGCAGAGCGAACAGATAAAAAAATACCATCAATTGTGTTGTGTCAAACGAATTATTCATAAGTTATTTTGGGCCATGCATTGCAATACACACAATCAAACGCGTAAGTCACGCGTTCTTCACGGTGCTTACGACCTTTTCGTGCTACTCGTCGTGTGATCGTAAATTTTTGTAACGCTTGGAAAATTTTTAGTCCATCAGTTTCGATTCATATATTATGATATTTGATAATCCGCACTTAGGCATGACGAAATACGCGGTACATAATACTGGATAGTGAATATATATTACTTATACTTATTATTAATCAATGGATGGTCGATTCACAAATAATTTTATATACAACTAACCAAATTGTTTATTCATTTAGTTTTGTATAATTCTTTAACATTTGATCTGATACTAAAACCTTTTGCTTGTCTATGTTTACGATGGAATAATTAAAATAATATAAAACAAAACAATAGAATGAGTAAATCATTAAAAAACATAAACCTGCTTTTCTTGGACATAAAAAGGAATTTGGTGAAAATATGGTTTTTAAAATTTTTATTCCCATAGATCTGTGTTCAAGTGTAATGATAAAATCGTTGACGTTGATGTTCAATATTATCTTACCAAAATCCACGTTTCACTTCACGTGTATATTCGTTAACAATTTCCGACATTAATTTCGTATTGCCATAACTTCTCGAAAATAATTTGTTCTCTTCTCTATTAAAACTTCATCATTAACACACAGTGAGTATCACTTGACTAAAATCTTTTACAAATTAGATAAACTACCTAGTATACATTTTTTTTTCAAAGTACCCGCTTTTAGGAATCGTAAATATGTTTAAATATATGGGGTATTTGTTATTTTTCTCAATCCGATATTTCAATTTTGAGAGGGTAGTTGCAACATTTGGCATATTTTTTAAAAAGCACCTAATTCATGCAAGGATTAAATTACTTAAATTTATGTAAATGATAAAGAATAAATAATTATAAGACGGAGAATCTTTAAACGTCGAAATGTCAGGTTTGTAAGAATAAAGATATCTGGCGCCCGATGGTACCTGCCTACAAACCTATCTGTAAATTTCGTTCTTAGTTTGGATTATTACGCATGTCATGTTGGCGTTTTAAATTTGGAAAAAAAGAAAACAAATTATTGCACAATTGTACAAAAAAGTAATATCATGCCTGTAATCCACGAAGCAGTAGGCAGAGGAGTGTAGTATACTCCGATGTTTCAGCAGTTACGTTAGCGAAGAGTCCCATTACGAAGTAGGTTGTGAACGTATTGACATGCAGCGGCCACAAATACAGACTATACAGACAGTACCTGACCCGGGAATGGTACCAACTTCACCGGCGCAATCAAAGTTAAATTGAAGAAATGTATCATGAATAAACCATGAAAATATATGCAATCTTAATAACACTAAATGTATGTTTTGGAACAACTCACACTATGTCACGTCTGATCGGAAATCAGCCACAGCTTGGTCGGTCATGGCTCAAATGGAGTAACGCAACTTTCCATTTTTATTATTATCAATACAATACAATACATGAATAGTTTATTGTACACCATGTATAAATGACACAGTATATACAACAGAACACGACATGATAGAACCAATCCGCAATCTTATCGCTAATTAATTGACCTCTTCCAGACAACCTAATATCCAGAATCTTATTATTGTCATTATTATTATTATTCCTGAATTAATCAACCCTGTTACATCATGTTCTTACGTAGAACTAACTGTCCACTGAGAAATGTCGGTCAAAGAAGAAAAGATAAACAAGTCAGTGACATTCCCAGTTGAGTTAGGTTTGGCAAAGTGTGTGTGTACTGTGTTGGCAAAGGGTGTACGCTTTTCTGGGACATCCCTATTAGATTATTTTAATATTATTATTAAAGACGATTTTATATTTTTTAGACTATACGTGTTCATTCGCGTTCATTCGCGTTAGTTTATTGCATTTTATGGGTTCAAATATTTTTGTACAGAACTCTAGATTTTCTGAAATATACAGAACCTAAGTTACTGCTCATTACAAAAGCTACCTGCCAGTAAAAAGTCCCTTAGAAATCGGTTCAGCCATATCGAAGACTAACCGGAACAAACAGACAGTCAGACAAAAATTTTATAAATTGTGTTTTTGTTATATGAACCGCATATTGTTTGACATGCTCTCATTAATAGCTATTATTCTGCTATTAGATTCATGCAATATACGACGAAATCATACTACGCCTCGGCTTAAAATCGTATCCCGTAAAACTCCAGTCGTGTGGTGCATTTAGTCGCAATGCAAAACCGGGAAGAAAAGCGCGCTTTCTCGTCCGCGGCGTATCGTAATAGCGATCTGATAGCTCCGTCCCTGGAGACACTCCTGAGAGCTGCTGAAAGCGTTCATGTTGTCCCATTCAACGGACGCGCTTTGTAAACCGCCAGTTTCCAAGTATACTAAACGAGCTCAAGCCATGAAAAAAAAAAAGAAAAAAAATATATTTACACCTAACTCGATTAGGCTAAAGATATTTATACGCCTAACTCGAATGAGTTAAAAACACACAATACACCTAACTCGATTCCCGTTAGAGTATTTGCAACTGTAGTAAAAGATATAATGAACTGCGGCCAAGCGAACACGTCTACTTGACTTTTATGTTGATATAAAATGATATGCAGTAACGATATCTTAGAACAGATCAAACAGTGCTGTAGTGTGTGTAAGACACCTTACAATATAAGTTAGTGTAAGTTCTGTATTGAGTAGTTATAATAAAGACGTCAAACCATCGACACGCCTTTCAA
>DWME01004259.1:0-16628 GCA_018244795.1 Parelbella ahira ahira
TACACTAGCATAACCGGGCACGTCTTGCTGAGGCTAAAGTATAAGTTAAATTTATATTATAGTAAACGTTAATCTTTTTATACAAAAATCTCGGGTCACTATTTTTCACTGTTTCGATTTCTAACAATGATTTATTTTACACGTGTTTATTTACTTACGGTTATTTACACATTTTATATGTATAAACGCGATAGACGTGTTTGTTGGACTCGGTAGGTGGCGCTGCTATTTGTATCTCATGAACCATTTTAATGACATTTTTGTGTACCGCGTTAGTCCCTGCAAGGTTTGAATTTACAATTATTGAACCCAGTAGATGTGTGTGTGTGTAGTTAGTGTGTTACCAAATTTAACTTTCTGAACAATTGGCAATCTATACTTATAATAAATTTGTAGAGAGGTCTGTCTGTCTGTATAACCGTTATAGAAACAAAAACTACTCGACCGATTTTAACGAAACTTGGTACAATTATTTTTCATACTCCTGAGCTGGGTATAGTATACTTTTCATCACGGTACAATCAATAGGAGCAGAGCAGTGAAGGGAAATGTTGGGAACCAGGACCTCCCGATCGGCAGTCGCGCTCGCAACCGCTCGACCAACGAGTTTAAATTAACATATTTACTGTAAACTGCTTTTCCGGACAGGACGACGTCTGCCGGGTCCGCTAGTAACTATTAAATTAATATCTCTTGTTACATTATTAATTATTAATGTTTTAAGTTTCAATCCAGAATATCGTTAAGGTCTATTGGAAAACAATTTAATAATATCCAAATGAAATTTGTTTACACTGGAATGAAATTTCATTTATAAAATATAGGAGTACGCAAAGTTAGGCAAACAAAACAATAAACCATTTATGTAGTAAGTATTTAAAAACAACGATAACATCACTAGTCGTCTTCCTCACACCTCGAAGGAAGTGATAGAAAGACAGATGAATATGTGATCTGACCAAAACAATCCCAGAGCGTAGCGTAACGCTTATGACATACGGACATCCCATTTTACGAACATTACAACTGTTTCACTCTGTTAAAATATTTATGTCTCTAAATACACAGAACAGCGTATTTTTTCGGTTCAAAATATTCGAATTTATTTAAGAGAATTCACATCAACAGAGTGACATTCGACTGTGCCGTTTCTTAATTAAAAACCAGTTCGTCAGAACACGTGTGTGATAAACAAAAACAAAGCACGCACACTACGTTAACACGAAGGGGTGGTTGATATGTTTCCCTAATCCGCTCCCCTTATTAGGAAAAAGTAATTATTATCCAATGAAACGAATGGAGGAAGCAGTATTTTCTCTTATTCAACTTTCTACCCTGTGATCGACGCTTTCGAAGTACTCTTTATAAATATTATTATTATTATTATATGATAGGCTAACGTTTGGGCGCGGCTCAACCTGATGGTAAAGGCAGATGTGTCCTAAGATGGATCACGCATGCCCAGGAAGAGCCTACTCAACCTTGATTTGAAGAGTCCCAGATTAGTTGTGTCCGGGACCACAGGCGCGGGCAGTTTTCTATTCCTTGGCTGTCTGGATAAGAAACGAGGAACCGAACCGTTTCCTTATCTTCCGTTGATTTCGTTATTCTTATAGGCTATTGTAGTTTTAGGTATACCTAGATGATATAGCACACTTCGTTTGTGTTGCTTAGTACATTAATAATGTCTTTAAAGTACGGAGGACAAACATCAAAAAGATCGGAAACAAAGGTATACTTTGGTTACAAAATTTCTTTGTAAAAAATATTGTTCGTTTCACTATATGGAGCAAAAATTTCTAAATTCTCTGTTTTAGTAACGCGAAAGCAAGCGATGTTCAGTTTACCGTGTGAAAAATCATTGTTACTTATAATTTTAATTACTTTATATCAAATGAAAATATCGCAATAGTCTAAAAAAACGTAACGTAACTTCACGCCTGTAATACCGACGGGATATAAGAATAGTCTATGTATGCGATAAGGGCCAAGAATCTGAGAAATAAAACTTAGAAGACTCGAAATCTATCCAGTGACATTAGGGTGACGCGCGCACAAGATCAGACATCTATTATTTCATTTCAAAAGATTAAAAGGTTGGATGAAAATAACATGACTTGTGCGATTTTCCATAAATTACATACATCCATGAACTTCACAGCTATTAGTAAACAGAACGAATATTAATGAGAGAAACTATTAGTTCTGCAAATTCTGCGCAATCATCGACAGGTATTATTAATTAATATTACGGTATTTAGGTATAAACATGGCAAGTTTTAATCGTTTTGGTAACGTGTGAAGTAATAACTTAAATTAATTTTATTTTTAATAATGTGGTTGCTTATACCAGTGTTTCTTAACGTGTGGTCCACGGACCCCTGGGGGTCCGCAAGTATGTGTATGGGGCTTCCCCATCTTATCTGTGGACATTAGAATTAATAAATAAATGCTAGCAAGTCTAGTAATCGCTACGCTTAGGTACCTACTTAGCACGACGAGCGTGCGCCAACAAGCATATTCTTTAATCAATTTGAAATACAAAAAATTTTCTTTATTAAATTTTTGGGTGAATTTAAAAAAAGTTTATAAAGGTATATAATATAATCGACATACCTCTGTGAAAAGGCATTCTCTGCTCTTGTCTACATCAAAAACAAATACAGAAACAGATTACAATTGGAATCCAATTTGAGGTTACATTAAGTGATAACACCAGCCCAAACATTAATTTAATTGCCAAACAGCAGCCATTCCCAAAAATTAATACAATACCTTCCCATTAATTAATACAGTATTTTTAATTTTTATAAAAAAATATCTTATATATAAAATTCTCGTGTCACGGGGTGCGTGATTGAACTCCTCCGAAACGGCTCGACCGATTCTCATGAAATTTTGTGTGCATATTGGGTAGGTATGAGAATCGGACAACATCTATTTTTCATCCCCCTAAATGTTAAGGGTGGTCCATGCCTAAATTTTTTTTTTACTATTTAGACAAAATTTTTTGTTTTTATTTTTTTTATGATACTGCATACAAAAATTCAAACAACCCCAAATTTTCACTATTTTACTATCAACCCCTATTTTTATTTGTTAATTATAATCTTTAATTTTTTGGCAAAAATTTGTTTTTTATTTTGTGATGACGTAGAATAAACAATCTCATATTACTGTTAATTTTTCACCCCTCTGCGATCAACCCCTATTTTTTATTTGTTAATTATAATCTTTAATTTTCTGGCAAATATTTGTTTTTTATTTTGTGATGACGTAGAATAAAAAATCTCATATTACTCTTAATTTTTCACCCTTGTACTGAACCGAAGCAGCATTATTGAACATAATCTTTTTTTTATTTATTTCTATTCTGTTGAATAAAACATCGATATACAAATGAAGGACTATAGAATAGCAAAATTTAAATGGAAACTGGAACAATATTTTTTAATAGGTAGTTTCACATCGAACTTTCTTGTCACGTCATAAACTGTCATCCCTTTAGTGTAAATGGTGGGGATATTCCATAAAGGCTTGGATGCTATTATGGTGTGTTTTAGATCGCAATGGGTAATCTTTCCAGCTATAGTCCAACCCCCAAAGGTTTATCGCGGGATCGTGACGCGAATACCTCCCCTTGAATTAACCTCGCACGCCCTTACCGACTGAAACCCGAAGTACGAGTATATGACGTCTCACTTCTTGAATAACTGTTTGCTATTGCAGAGGCCGGTGACCAGAGATGGACGGAAATAGGCTGATAATGAATGAATGATGATTGACTTTTACAAAACATTTATATTCAATATTGATTTTACTACTGATTTAAAAAAAAACCGTTAACTATTTTTCGTGTTTGTTAATATTGGTATTATAGATTACATTTTTTTTTTTATTTTATATATATTTGGCACATAAGTGACTGAGGTTTTTAAATTTTTCATCATCACCAGCAGCCTCTAACTGTGCACTGCTGGACATAGCCCTTACCTGATCGGCGCCACTCCTTCCGGTCCTGGGCCTTCCGAATCCAGCATTTTAAAATCTTGGGCCAATTAGATCAATTGCTAAACGTGTTCTCCGAAGCATGAGATGTTCTTTGTTCAGATGGATCTACGACTCGTAAATACTATGAATACAATTAATATTATTTTGGTGATGTTATTGCCCGACAATATTTGACTAGTAATTGACGAATAGCTATGCTTCGTTAGTTTCAAAATCGACCACTCGTTGAAAACGGATAACAAAGCTTGATTTAATTTAATATATTTTAGATTTTCATTTTATATGTATGTATTATGTTCAACTAAACTTTTATAACATAAAACAGAAAATTATAAGCATATTTAAAACATAAATCAATCTTAACTCAAGCCCGAATTCCCAGTCCTTTGATTTTAATAAAATACCTTTAAAAATCGCTTTGCCCCTAAAGGTTACCCAAGGACATTTCCTCGAAATTATCCAGGGACTTTGACACGGACGGGAATGTGTCTCCTTGAATTACCCTCGACCACCCTTCCCCAGGGTTGCTTTTTATTGCTTTATCTATTGTGCACTGGATATTAAATTTTAATATATATTGCAAGCTTTTTGCAAAATTTTTGCCAATTTCGTAATGAAATACCTTCCAACAATCCCCCAGAGTTTTTAAGTTACTGCGACATCGCAAAGGTTTTCATAGAAAAACCAAATCATATAAGTTCGATATCAAACTACTTTTGTAGATTAAAAACAAAATATCAATAGTATTCTCTAGCCTTTCAATGTTTCAATAAATCGAATACAATTACATCATTTATTATCAAGATTTCGAATACAATTTACTGGTTCTTCAACATTCTTATCATATTGAAACTCTTCTTATCCTTCTGCCATTGGAAACACTTGAATGTTAACATTAGAAGGCCATAGACCACCACGTTGACCAAGTGCGGCTGAATAGACTTTACATGCCTTAGAAAACATAAGGATGTCTGGAGGTTTTCTCACAAGTGAGACTTCTCAAACGAATTAATCAATTTTAAAAAGTTAGTTTGTTTCCCGTGCTCTTTTTAAGGACAAGAAAAATGGCCTTTTTAAAAATTTATTTAAAAATAGTTTTGTCGAAACTTTTCAACAATCGGGGTTAGACAAATGGGAAGTTATATGTACAAAATTTAATTATAGGAAAAAAATATTTAATCTTAAAAGCGATGTCATTTTAAAATAAACAAACAAAACATTCAAAGATAAAAGTGGATTGGACATGCTCCAACCAATACCTTCATGATCAAAACCAATTTTCTTTTGAAGCTGAATAAATGAATATTCTGTCCGTTTTCCAATTAAAATCACGTAACAAATGGCACATGGATAAGCTTTAGCAGCTGTTCCGATGTGCTTGGACTTAATCTTCTTGGATTTTATGCTCATATCATCAAACGCGCGTTAAATGGTACGAAGACATTAATCGATTGACACGATCTAGTTCTTGGCTAGATAAAATTCGTTCTAGAACCGAAATACAAATGGAACATACCATTCAAAATGGTTTCTCATTTACATCGGTTCTAATTCAAAAATCGAAAGAAGTGAAGAAACGGGAAGTCAAGTTTTTGCTTTAAGTCGTAATTTATTTTTCCAATTTTGCAAGTCTTTAATATTGAATATCGCATAGATTACCTCGTTGATCTAGTGGTTGCAAATGCGCAAAAGAACCTGATTTTCGGACAAAGTATTTGTAGGATTTTGTAACATGAAATTCCATTTATAGCACGGTGTTTGACTACATAAATGTATTCACATTAACGTAATGAATTCTCATTACGTTAATGGATTTCAAAATTAAGTATCCAAAGGTTCCAAACAAACTTATAATATCCAAAAAGTCACACTTCTTTTGTTCATTCATTTCACAAATAAGCATAAAATATCACAGGGATTATTAATATTTTTCATTCGCTCATTCGTTCGCTGCGGTTGATTAATTACACGGCCAAACCTTAATACAATCCTTTATGACATTATGTAAAAATTGTATTCGTTTAAATATCATCAGTATGCTGTTGTTATATCGTCAATTCAGGTCAATCGTCAATTCAATTCAGGCGTAGGCAGAGAGCAACAAGTGTCAAATATGTCCACCCTTACTTGACGTGCTAAATAATATAATTGATAAAAACTTCTGTCGATTTACTGAGCATTGCGTTACAGTCGGTTAAACAAATACTGTTACTCGGTACCAATTATGTGTGCCATGTAAAATAAAAATGATTTAAAACGTGTCAGTTCCAGAACGTTCGAAACAGACGTCGTATGGAAAAAAGAAAAAGCCGCAATGTATGTCGTTACGCGTTCTGTGAAAGCGAGGCGTGAACGCAAAATGATTGGATGCGACTGTGTACCTACGGAAGTTTTTTTATGCTATTTACCAACTCTTTCATTTTATCTAGTTTTTATTATTGTTGAGGTTTTATAGATGCTTGTATGTACTTTATTTTGACCCGGTGGTCTAATTGTTATTGCACCGCATTTCTGATAAAACTTCTAGTAACTTTTATCGACTCCGTACACGTCAGTATGAATACATTTGTATTACTTGTAGCGAGATGAAGCATTGAAAGATATTAATGCTAATTATTGTAGTTAATAACAGCAGTTAATTCTCGTAATGAAGTGATCATGTACAAAGAGAGTTATAAATGTTGAAGTAGCTTGTCAGGTCTGTAAGGATATTTAGCACTCGGTACACCTTATACAAAGAACTTACACCTAATACAAAGAACCCGGTGTAATATGTATGATGTTAATAATATACAAATAATCTCAAAAATTTTCAGACATCCATATAATTTTCAACAGACAATTTGACAATAATTTTACATTAAGGTGTACTTGTTTATAAGCCACATACCTCTCTTTGTTTCTGAGAGAGATCTATGGGGGAATGTGGAGGGCTAATGGATTGCAACTGCTCTTTACAATTAAAACTAGTTTAGCTCTAACATAAATCATAGTTACGGAAGTGTCTTTCTACAATTTAACTTTACAAGTTAGGACCCAGCTGCTGTTTGTCAGTTTAATTAAGTTTTTGCTGAGAATGACCTGAATTTCTCTTTGCACCGGCCACGCGATTTTCATACTTAGAATTAGAGACCCTACATATTTTGTTGTAAAAGCTGAAAATAAATAAATACTTAAAAATACGTAAAATAATTGTTACTTTATTGATATGATAATGGTTCATTGATCATTGATTAATCATAATAATATTCTTTGATTGATAAATTATTGAACCACATGATGTAATTCATTCTAAGTTTAAGATTTTATGTTGACACCGATTTTCATATTTCTACCTCAAACCGCTTGCTGGTAGATAGAGTGTATCGAACTACAAATAACTTATATTATTGAAATAATGTTATTTTATACAATTATATGAGTAACGTAATAAGAAATTTCCGACTTTATAAATATCACTTCCCTTACTCGAAAGATAAAAATATGACTGGCAGATACCACAAAATCAAAATGTAACGTAAGGGAACCGATTCGATCAAGTCGTTACCCCGCCATTTCAAAGGCTCCATCGTCTATTGAGCGCAGAGTGCAGGAAAACGACGCGACGCTTTGAATAGCAGCGTAAGTTACATGTTTCAATGGTTGACTTAACCATAAAGGAAATATGGAAAATGTTGTGATAAACTAAGTATTTGCCATCTATAACAGGTTTATAGAGGTCGCGTTGTTTCATTGACAATAAATTAAAACTGATCCACGACGGACTAATGAAAGACGATAATGGGTCAGTGAAATAATAGAATATAATTATTAACAAAAAGGATAATATATTGTATTAATAGAAAAAATATTAAGTTACGAGGCTGATTACTAAAGTATGCTCTGACCGAAATTAACTCCGAAACTGCTGACCCAATTTCGACGGGACTTTCATTATCAGATAGCAAATAATTTTTATATTATTTCATTGACAGATAGCAAATGTTATGAGAAGTAGGTACTTCCGGCAGTATTTGAAATTAAAGATTTAGGGTTCCGTTAAAAAATAAAGATGTATAAAATGCAATTAGCCCACGGGAACGAACTCGCGAGCGGAGATAGCAATAAATGTGTTTATATATTTAATTTTTACGTTTTGGTAACTAAGGTCCTCATATATAATACTACCTGCCTGTACTCTTACTAAGTCAAACGAGGGAGTTATATTACCGGTTCGTGTTTCATTTAGGTCGTATGTTCAACTAACAAGTTACACTGCCGTTCATTAATGTTCGCCGAAATTAATTGTAGACTAATTAACACATTTCTGAAGTCGTCATTGACATACAATGTGGGGTAATTAGAGTCCACATTTTATTTTTGGATACAAATTACCTTGTTTTTTTGATACAATTTACCTTTGCGCGTAATAAAGTTTACGTCCGTGAAAATTAAAGTCCATTACGTGATTCTCTTATTTCTTTGGTCACAAAAGTATTATTACTCCTGAGGATTAACATGATCATCTATAAGGTTTAAGTGTCACTCGTAATATTTGTGTCCAGGTCTTGGTCTGCCACAGTTACATTTCTTATGGAAAAGGTTTAGTTTGATTATGCCTAACCCATAAAGGACCTGTGAAGATAGGTACATACATGTGTATGCGATTTCAAGTGGTTTATATTCTACATATAGACACACCCCTCTCATCATCATCATTATCACCCTACTCCCGTCCACTGCTGGACATAGGCCTCTCGAATAGCACGCCACTGATCTCGATCTTCGAATCCAACCGCTGCCAGCCACTTTACGTATATCCTACGCTAAGTTTACCGAAACACGATCTCCACTCTAGAACACGTCTACTCCAACGGTTATCGGTTCTGCGACAAATGTGACCAGCCCACTGCCACTTCAGTTTGTTAATCCTTCGGGCTATGTCGATAACTTTCGTGCTCTGTCCGAAATGAGACGATACGACAAAATCTCACTCCTATATACGACCCTAAATGCTTGGCGTTTATTTAGACATGTTGCATGGATAGAGACTTGAGGGAGATAGGTACTGGTTTATGATCAATCCTAACATCTGATGCTCATCACAACCCTCAAGGGCTCTGATAATAAATATTACAGAATTTTTTTGTTATTGTATTATAGACTAGCCTTTGGCCCCGATCTCGCCTGATAATAAGCGTCTGAAGATAGATCAGGCGTGTTTAAGATAAAAGTCTTATTTCATTGTATCCGGAAACATAACGCGTTAACACACGAATATGATAATTTATTTGTAAGTGTTGTGTGCATGAATTTATTATATACAGGTTTAACAATCACGCCAGTTATTAATATACACCGCAAATTCCCTAATACCCTTTGATGGATCGGCGCGACCTATTTCCGTGCCCGTCACTTTTGCGCTTCGCGTCACGGAACTTCCATTAGACGTGACGTGCGTTGAGGTGTCACGTATCCAAATATAATATCGTTTTAGCGTCACTTCTTGCCTCGCCAAATTTACACCCAATATTTCGTTAAACTTCGCGCAAAATAATTTACGATGTATGGTGCTAGAATTAGTTTTCCTTGACATACATAAATACGTACATCACACGCCAAGTCTCTTACGGGGTAGGCAGAGAGCGCGGAGTACCAAATGTCTTTATTCTTCCAGACCCGCGGTGCTTATTCCACATTCATGACTCTCTTCATATAAGCAGACTAATTTCGGTGACTTCAAGGTCCCCGATTAGTCAGAAATCGACCTTGTTGTAATACTAGTCGTTTATATCACAAGTGGCAGTTATTAGAAATATAAAAATTATGAACTAACATGTTATCTAATTGGTTAGTACCTCTGACAGCTGAGCTGTGAATTGTTTCGATTCCCAGAAGACATATATTTATAACATGAATACGAATATTTGTTCTGAGTGCGAGTATTCAATTATCTACACAAGTGTTTGCTTAGAAATTTGTTTTATATATCTGTTTGATTGCTATAGCAAGGATTCTGTTTATTTAAGGACCAGATAGATGTGTACAGTTCACTCTGAAATGCTATGTATTATTATTCATGTTTTTGGACATTTTTATTTCTATTTCTTTGGACAAAGGAATAAATAAATAAAAAAAAAGTTCAAGTATATTTATGTATCTATATAAGAGTCGTACTTAACAAAGTACAGGGGTAAATAAATTCTAGTCACGGTTTCATTTCCAATTAGCTTCCGAGCGTGGTTCTGTCGTTACCGCTTCGAATACTTAACTATTGGATCTTTAAATGTAACATCACGCTTGTAATTCCTTAGAGGTGGGCAGAGGAGAGTAGTTCATTCCTCTCACTAATTACGTTTAGGTCCCACTATAAAACAGGTGGTGAGCGTATTGCAATACACCGGAAACAAAACCAGATTTAGAGTTAATACTAGAAATTCTAAATTAGAAAAATGTAATAGTACCTGACTCGGGATTCGAACCCAGGACCTCCTGATCGGCAGCCGCGCTTGCAACGACTTGACTAACGAGACAGCAGAATAGAAAGATTTTCTAAATAGCACTAGTCCTCAATTTTTAAGTACAAATGAATTCATCACACGTTCTCCGCGTCAACCAGAGTTATCCGGAAAATAATTTCTTAAGGCAATATATACGCCCTTGCACATAGTAGGTATTTGAGGTAATACGCAGGAATAAACATATGAAGTTTTTCGCTGACGATCTGCTGATGATGACGATTCAAGTTTAATGAGGTGCATGATTGTACGGCCCCGTTGATGAGCCGTCAGACGGCGAGTATGAAGCAATCAGCCGAATGATATTGGACTGACACGCCCTATATTACATACGCACGTTGGTATAGGGTTGTTGTTTACGTTGGTATGTTTTAAAACTGTAATAATAATAACTACATTGGAATATTTCTACATGTCCTATTACGATATATTTATTTATTAATGTGGGATATATTTGTTAATGTGGGAGTCCGAAGTCTCTAAAACTCAGATACTGACTGACTAATGAGGGACACGCGTCACACCGGTTCCCTTGCGGGGTAGTCAAGGAGCGATAATAATAATAATAAATGGAGTTATATATAGTTTGGTATTAAGTCTTATTTGTCGTAGGACAGTTTGAATAGCACATTCACTCTGCCTAACACTGTAAAACTGTAAATATTCTCGATGAGCTTACTGCCCGAACCTTGGGTTGGAGCTGTGCCAAATCTCTGTAGGTAAATAAGTGACACGCAATGCTAAATAAGGATTTTCTTTATAAGAATCCCATTTTAAATGTGCTTTCATTGTGACGTGCCATTAAACTAAAGGATCTTTTAAAGCGACAGTAAGATGATAGAGACTATAAGAAGTTGATCTACTGATGTCATTACTGCCATACCCATTTATGTCTTATATATGATAGCGAATGGGCTAAATACAGACTGGTGGATACTCAGGTCCCCGAAATTGGTTGTATAAACAAAGTAATCAATGTACTAAAACATGTCAAGGCTGTAAGAATGTAGATATATATTTGACACACGGTGCAGTCTACCTGCCCCGTAAGAGATCTGGCGATATACTCGTAATAATAATAGTGAACGGTGTTGTGCCGTCGCTCAATTAACGAATTTATTCAAGTGGAGTTAGTCAATATTGGCGTTATTGTTTAATATATTTTTGCCTGAATTAAAATCAAAGGTCGCGTTCAAACTCCACTGGATTTATGATTGAACTTATTTAATATAAATCGGAAACAAATTTTATCGCGAAATACGCAAATATTGCTGTGAATTATGATATTTCATTGTTTTCATTATGTGTTCATAATGTGAAGTGTGTCCGACAAAATATTGCCAATGGCAAGTCAGGCGAATTATTGCCAATTGATACACCAAAGCTATAGAAACAAATATTAACATCATACGTTATTACAAAATGTTTATTGACATCAATAAATTTTTATTCAAATAAATTAAGAAGTATCTTAAATTTCTAGGGCGTGTGGTCGTCAACATATTCAACCTATCTCATTCTACTGCTGGACGTAGGTCTCCCTAAAGGAGGATTTATATAGCCCTTGGTGGACATGAGTATTAGGGATCGCTGAACTCGACTTCTCGTACCGCCTGTACTGCTGTCCGTCGGCTGCGAGGGCAGTAAAACGTGCCTATGAAGACCGCTCTATATGATATCTGATATCTGGTATATAATAGTTAATTTTAAAATAAATGAACACTGTAACACGAAGCCCTATCAGCCATGAACATAACAGCTAATTGTGCTAACCCACACTAATGCCGATCTTTACGACAGGAAGAATTTATATATAGATAATCCACTTAACGAATACAAGTGTATTAGATCCTATTATCAAACCTTAAGGTTCAAAATCGATTGTGGCACGCGACGCCGTGAAATGTTACGAGCAGATCCTACGTCATAAAAATTAAGAGACCCCAGCGTTATGTGGAGTTTGGAGCTGAGCCAGTTTTCGTAGAGGCTATAGTCCAAAGTAAGGAGAATTTATTTGTCTTTTTTACTACCTTGATTTTTTATGTAAAGTTGCCAGTTATTTCGGGTTATGACCGAAAAGATATAAATTCTGGCGGATTATTGTTTCCTGTTGTCGTTTCGATTTCTACCGATTTCTATTTTTCTACCGATTATTGCCTTTAATGTATCCGAAAACAGCAAGTACTTACACGCTAATGCAGGCTAAATTGACCAAAACCTAATTCACTCTAATTATAAAGCAAGGTTCTCATTTTGCACATAGAGTATAGACGACATACATATATACTCGTATTTACAGAAGCCCATCACACTGATTCAAGGTAGGTTAGGGGAATTGAGTATCACTTATGACGTACATATATGTATGTATCTATATGCTTATAACGTATGCCATTAGCAAACATTATTCCAAAAGCCATTAAAATTCCCCCAGGATCCTGATCGCGTGACAGATAGCTCGCAATACCATAACCGTGGAAGAGAGGATTGAATCGGGTATAAATGTTTCAAAAATTGAATGAAACAAGTGTACGAATGAAGAGCAATTTATTAAAATCTTGAACCTTTTTCATAATTTCATATTGGAAAAATGCCAACTTTGGGAAGGAAGTATTTTCCGGGCTCAACGCCGACAACAGTACCGTTGAATCGCAAACGTAGCCATTTATAACTTGATCCTGTCATACATCTGCACAATTACGTCGCGGTATTTTACATAAATATGTTAATTTAGTCAATTAATTGAGAGACAATAATTCATCATCACTTTTATCAATCTTTTTATCGTTCCACTGTTGGGAACTGGTCTCCTCTCAGAATAAAAAAGGGTTAAGTTTATAGTCTTGCACACGGCTAGTGTACGGGTTAACATTCTTTTCGTACCTTAGAGATAATTATAGAGTAATCTATTAAATATATTTTACCGTGGTAATATTGTTTTCCTTCACCTTTATTAATAGCATGGAAGTATTAGGTCGTAATGAGAAACGTAATCAATGGATGATATCAGACTATATATTATCAGGGTTAGGATTTATTTAATTGGAACTAACTCTCGATCTGATGATGTGAATTTCATTTGAATTTCTTCACTTTTGACTTTATTAATTGAATGACTCATTTTTATTCGAATATTGATTGACAAGCGTCGTTAGGAAAATTAAAAGATATTTCAAACAATGTTTTATGCGTTTAACAATAAATGATCATTAATTAATTTATCAACGATTACGATACACTATGGATGTGCTCGCATTAAAATGTCTTATACTGAGCTTGTTAAATGAGCAAAAGAACACAATAACTCTGTGAGCGATGGACTGATTCGGTGACCGTTGCGGGAATCAATTTTCAAATAACCCATAAAACTCCCGCTCTCTAATACCCTTAACAAATCGTTTAATTAACAGAACAAAAGACGGCTATTAAAATGTTATAACAGAAATCGTAGCTCTAAATTCAGTTATATTGCTTCGATTCATCGAAGCTGCTTGGGTGGCTTCATTTAGTTAAGACCTAAAAAAAAATTTGTTTAGATCGAAAACAAAATAGCCATATATATACTTCCTAGAAAAACAATAATTTATCTTATTCAATAAGATTCAATAAGGAATCCCCTACTATTGAACTACCTTAGTAGGGTATTCTCAGAATAAGATATAATCGATTAGCTCATTCTAAGGATGACTTAGAATAAGTTAACCGATTAAGTAAGGCAGTCGGGAGTCGGACACCTTGGGAAATGCCTATGTTCAGCAAAGAAACCGTAAAGGCTGATATGATGATGATGAAGGATACGTTTACCTCATGTTTGTACATCGAATCTTTTCAGTGTGATAAGGCTATAGATTAATTACTACTTAAGATAAATACATTGCACCCATTAGCTGGTTCAATGGCATCGAAAGCAATTCGATGTACAAAGTTAAATGACAATCCATTACGTAATTACCTATTACAATTGGGACTAATGGCGAACTGAAAAATAAGGACCATAGCTATCGGTGTGATGGACTTACTGCAGTACATGAACCGTTATGAACATTTAACATCGGAGAACCAATAGCATTAATCACCAGTGCGGTATCCATTTGCAAAGTAGACGATGTTAATGCAATTAGTGTTTCTAGGTAAATTACATTTTAATATAATAGATAATTATACGCTGAATTGATGGTAATGACCTCGAATTTACTGCGAACGGATTACAAAAGACTGTTGTTTGGAATTAAATTTTCCCTAACTTATGTCTGTCTCGGCATATTTACAACTTGTCCAAGTTCTGTTGAGCGTATTGGTGGAATAATATCGTGAGTGGTTGTCAAGGGCGGTGGGAGTGTTTGACGTCAATACTGATATTAGAAAATTGGAAAGGTTATTTGATTTTAGTGTTGAATTCACTATCCTGATAGTATTTAAATTCTTTTCAGCTGTTCGATGTTCCAACTTTTATTGGATATAATATGCTTCGTGTAATACAGTTGTTTAATTTTAAAAAAATTACGGTGCTTGTCTTCATTTCCTATACAGAATTACATTTTTTGGGTGTTTATAATTAATAATGTTAGACCGGCAACTGATATCGTACTAACAAAACTCTTCATATCTTTCATCTCATAAATAGAAAAATTTTGATTTCTTTCTCGAATTAGTACTATATACAAGGAGCTGTTAAACCAAGCGCATTATACATATGACAAAATATTATTTACTAATTAAAATTTTATTTACTTTACTACTAAGCCATATATTACGAATATTTACTTGTCTTTACTTTACTTTTAAAAGCTACTTAAAGACATACAGCGTGAGCTATTAACATACCATCACCGGCACGCCAACATGCCGCTTCCATAGAAAAAACAAAAAGAACATGTTACATAAAGGTAACATGACAAGTATGAACGCGGCTCGAAGTCGTCGGAACGCGCCCATGATAATGACGTTGGGTAACGAGTTCTCGAGACGCAGTTGCGAATTGTTAACGATGCTTGTAACAAGCCGACTGCTAGACTTCGCTAAAAGCTTTCAAACTGTAATGCTCGGGTTACACCGTCAACTACTCGGTCGCTTGCAGCAGTACTGAGTTTTATAACATCGAAATTTTCCGAAGTATTAATAATAATTTTTATTTATGTGTGTGATATAAATATGACAGTTATTTATACTGATTATAAAATAGTAAATAATAAAATCAGTATATTAAATGTCCTTTTTTTTATTTGTGTTTTATTAATATTATGTACGAATATGTACCTACATATTACATTGATTGTGGGCTTAGTACACAAATACTGATGAACCAATTTTAATTAAATTTAGCGTATTGATAACTTTATATTGATATCAATATGCAGGTGAGCAAAATTTAATTTATACCTATGTATGTACCCTCATAACATAATATAAATAAAACTGTAAATGTACAAGCAATTATTGAAGCCGATGTTTGACAAGGACCTCGTACTATTTGCCAAAAAATGGTAGCGAAACGTTGTGATACATTCGGCCTGTTTACAAAGAAAACTACTGTAGAGTACATTATTGAGAGTGTACTACATTCCTCTGTCCACCTCTTCGGGGATTATAGGTGTGATGTTACGTTTATACACTACATTAACTCCTCACCGTATGATCAGGAATCTAATATCCATTTTAAGCCCCTGCCTGTAGAATATTAAATAGTTCATTACGTCTATTTAGCATAGTTTCGTTATCATTCTTTACATTTGTTTTATGTATTATAGCCTAATGTTTTGAGGTCATTATTTGAAAATTACGATTTTAAATTTTGACTTTTATTACTACAGACTTTACTAAAACTAGCTTCTCAAATGAATTATTAATATTTAGCAATTTACATTAAACTATTAAAGGTTAATGGGAAATGATTCTATGTGTGAATACATCAACGCTAATATAAAATGCATTGTTTTATATCGTGCAAACGGGAAGATACCCATATACATTTCTGTATTGAAACGTATCTCACTCATTTTAGATCTAAGAAAACTTTAATACATTATAAACTTCTATTTAAAAAAAAAAAATAATAATCGACCCATAGTCATTCCACTGTTGGAATATGGGTCTCCTCTCATATTGAGAGGGTTAAGGCCA
>DWME01004260.1:0-16627 GCA_018244795.1 Parelbella ahira ahira
TTGACCCTCTCAATATGAGAGGAGACCCATATTCCAACAGTGGAATGACAAATGGGTCGATTATTATTTATTATAATTTACGTGAAAAGCTAACCTATTACGATCCTACGTTCACAATTAACTTAATCCGTTTTACGTGGATTACGTAACATACGTAGATCTTTCTTGCCTGCGATTTCATTCGAGTTCCAAAAAAATATGACTTTTTTCCACCGTAAAAAGTATCTTATAGCTTGATTTATATAGTTAGTTATCATAAAACCAACTTTGTTTTTAAATCCATCCGTTACTTTCCCCGTGATGTACGAACAAACATTCAAATAAAAAAAGCTAAATTTTATTAAGACAGGTTTTCAGATCTCAAAAGTATTCAATATATAGATTTTTAGTTACTGTTTTATTATTGTTATTATTACATCTTCACAACAAATCCGTTACAGGGTAGATAGAGAGCACAGAACATCAAATATTCTGGTAGACCTGACATCGTTTATATTCATCATACTTAATACACGTACATTTCTTATATGACTATTAGTACATAAAAGCCGATAAATGCATGAATTAATTATATTCTACGTTTCTCACTACTCGTGCCCGTAAGTCGTGGCCACGTAGGTAGCTGTGTCTCGATGCGGAAAATCAACACGATGATGTAACTTATAAAATAAACTATGACCCAGTGACGTCACTCTTGAAATGTATATAAAGTGTATAAAACCTGCATGTGCAGGCCCACACCCGGATTTATATCGTTGTAGATGCAATAAAACGAATTGTGTCATGATAAAAATATTTGTTCTCGATACTAAAATAACTTCAAACTACATATGTCTCTGACGGGCAAGAAGAGGGACACAAAGTGCCAAATGTTACTACGCTTACAGACCTCATATCCTTCGTTTACATACATCACGAACTTCATATACATACATAGGTACGCATGCCGCTTTCTGAAACTTTTGACAGAAAATGCATTGACCATCAACCAGTATCTGAACTGTTAAGTGTCGTTTTGCAGAAAAAATCGTATTACTGGTTACCAGATGTTAAATGATCGCTATATGGTTAAAGTTGTGGAATTGGGTTTTTTCCATTTATGTAGCACATAGAATAACAAAAATACGCATAATGACAAAATCACATATCCGCTTGACTCACTCTTATATTTTAGCATAGACCGACTAGTTCAAATCAAATCAAAATTGGATTTGCATGGAAAATGGAAGGTGGTACCGGCTGGATGAGATCTGCGAAGGATCGGGTGCTGTGGCACACCTTCGGAAAGGCCGTTGTCCAGCAATGGAACGGTAAAGGCTGATGTGATGATGATGACGATGAACATAGATAATGCAACTGTTACTATATTACAGACAATTCATTTCGCTATGATCTACCTAAAAAATACGCAATATATAGGTACGGAATTTAGTTACTGATCTATATAACGTCTGTCTTCATGAGGTCCCCCCGATCGCAGCGGGGACACCGCGAAGATGCAAAATTTTTCTTTCCATACAACTGCCATAAAAATACACCCAACTTGTACTATGCAAAAGTATTAGTATGCATACGCCTTAAGCATTTGATAAAGCTGATTTCATAGTAAAGTATTATATAAAATTAAACATAGTACATATAACAATTATCAAACGCCATATCTTGGATTAATATGACAACGAAGATATTGGTAATGACGAATCTTATATGGTCTTCCAAGTACAAATCTATATATAACGTTGTAGGTTTTAATTTTAAAACATATTTGATTAACGATCATGTTAAAAGGTTAATTCTGTAGAAGGATATTTTCGTACAAAATATCCGAACATTAACCAGTCAATGGCACGTTACCTAATGTATCCTTTGTTTTAATCTAAGTGGTATTTCTATTATTTTCTATGATAAGTATGTGTGCGTTTGAATGGAGTGCATCCGCTGAGATCTGCAGAGAGGAAGGTCAATAGATTTACAGCCTTTTGTGTTAGACCCCATGCATGTGAAGGCAACGTAAGAGGCACAGTCTATTAACACACCACATAAATATAATGTGCACCGCGTTTCAACGCTATAGATATAATCTTAACTGTGGCGTAGGTGCGCTTTTATGAATATTTCATGTCCGTTATTATGGTCGAGAAGATTTTAAAAATATTTTTTTTTATTTCAACACAAACTTAAGATGTTTTAAAAGGTCCAACAATTTCATTATTAAGCAATATGTACATTTACAGGCAAATGTAATATATTTAAATGTAAATAAGGATATATATTAAGTAGACGCCGGTGAAGTAGGCGAGTTCTGGAGAGGACACTGTGGCTAAGCAAACGTACTCGTAGTGTAGGACGCCCACCGGCCCGGTGGGATGACGATCTGCGAAAGGCTGCAGGCAGATGCTGGATGCGACAAGCCGAGGACAAGGCCCGATGGCACTCATTGAGGGAGGCCTATGACCAGCAGTGGACTTAGATAGGCTGATAACGATGATGACTTCCATCAGCTTGGATAGTTTTATCGACTGACAATAAAATAATAATGATAATAATAAAAATTGTAATAAACATAACTTCACAGTTCAAGTATAATAATTAACGTTATTATTAGTTTTAATTGAAATTCTCACAAAACACTGCAAGGACCTAAACGAGTTGTTAATTGGCAACGCGTTCTACTACGGACAAACATATAATATTAAATTCTCCTTTATATTAAATTTTAAGGAGTAAAATGCTTAGTAATAAAGTTTTTTTTAATATCTTGGGACATCTAAATAAGACGGCTATCTGATGCCAAAGTAATCATGAAGAGAGGTTGTGCAATGGTCATCAGACTAATAAATATGTAAGTAGGTACTTTAAGGGTGTAGAAAAAATATCTGTATAAGAAGATACAGAACAAACACATGTCTTTATCACACATATATTTCGTTCTGGCTGGAATTAAACCCATGACCCACGGCACATTACATAATTTTACAAACCATTGAACCCACGGGATAACGGGTCAATCAATACATAGTCCATAACAAACAGAAATAGATAATTCATTAAAGGGAAATGGATTAACTCAAGGTACCTACATAGATAAATATATTTTCTGTATTCTATTGTTCCCATGTTTGACAATCGATAACTCAAACTTCAATCACATATGTCGATGGTTGATTGACACCGACCGGTTTAAAACATGATCGGTTAGTAGATTAAGCGGTTTGCACACTGGAGATATAACCAATGAATTTCTTCGCAGAAATAATGTTTTTCTTATTATCTATTTCTATATGGTAGGCTAGCGTTCGGCCGCGATCGCGCTTGTTGGAAACCGCAAATGCGACATAAAGTTGAATTGTTAAGAATTTTCAGTCAAGTATACTTTTAATAATACTAAGATTTTTTTGAATAACAACAGGATAATACCAGGATAACGGGACATGGCCATAAATTTTCGGAAATATTTGGACCATTTATATCTACAGTACAGTTTATCGTAATCTCGTTTACATACATTTCAAAAACATCATGATTTTGGAAAAAATCTTAAACATATTTTTACTTTATTTACTGAACTACTTATTAAAATACACCAAGTAGAAATATTTGGCTTCGAATATTAAAACAAAATAAGTACTTAATAATACCTACTTCAATTTTCGCCACTGCATTAAAATAGTTAGATAAAATAGAACAAAAATAACTGCCCTTTCAAATACATATATGTAGCAATTTTGTATCCAGAAAGCTCTTAATGCTACATATATAAAAAACAATGGATATAAATATTTATATACAACTTTTGCTTTTGACAATTGCTATTTCGTTCTACGCATGTACTCCACAGGTTTCCTGACAAGTGACTGACGTCAGGAAGTGACATTGACAGATATCGATCGGGGTAGTCGTAATAATTTAAAACTATTAACTATGTCTTCACAGACGTAACTCGCTCCTACTTTCATCGCTCTCTTGATACAAGTCTGCCGGTTTCAGTGTATTCTGATCTTGCAATTAATGTTCGTTGTCTTATGGCGTATAGCGTTCCGTCCATTTTGAATTATATGTGCCCTGTAGTTTATCTTCTTAACTATACTAGGCATTTTACCACTCTAAAATTTCGCGATGAATATAACAACAGGCGTTAAAAACTCGTCATGGTCGAAGTATAGGTCAGGAAAAGATTTAAGCCTAAGCAAAAGTTAATAATAAATATTAAAATTATTATAATTTTTGACAGCATTAATAAATGTAAAACATATATCGCTTCCTCGTACAACAATTAATGTGAATGAATGATATCGAAAAGTCGGTTTTATTTTATTAATACATTAACGTCGCTCTCAGATTAAAGAAGACCGAATCTGAATGATTAATTCATCATAAAAGTGTCAGAGGCCACGACGCTATCATTAAATATCCGTTTCTAAAATCTTATTATAAGCGCATGTTGTCATGAGCATAGTACAAAAAACAATTAAAATATGCAATTACGTATATAAATGACCTGGCCGGAAACGGGCCGGAGTGTACCCCCACATGTCCAGTGGTGGACTGACACACTGATGATGACGCAAATGTAAAGAATTATTAAAAATAAATTTATATATAAATTCAGGAGACCTTTTTAACAAATCACCGGGAAAAAAATTATAAAAATTGAGCAAATACCGTATCTTAGGTTGACGATTTTGTTTTAGGGCTATGGTTCAAAGTATTTTATATTTCTAGCAATTTTTACTAATTACGCAAACGATGCGTTATCTCATTCAGAAGATTTTATCAAGGCCTACAATTTACATACACGTGTTGCTATTAGCACGCCCAAAGCCTCCAAAAATATATGTATTTCTATTAATATTTAGTATTAAAATAATTAAGGAATTCTCGATCTCCGTCTTGGTTATTTTTGTTCATTTGTATCGACACTAAAAGTAAATATATTTTTCTTACAATATTTACGATCTTTAACACGGCGAAGTTATTTATAAAGTTCCGATTGAAGCAACAAAACGCAAACGTCAGCATATATATTACATGCCAGTGACAGCAAAAAAAAACCCAAAAACGATATTACCAGCCACGAGATATTCACAAAACATTTTTTAAAACTATCGCACCAAAAAACCATTACCACACCTAAAGGGTCAATATGACCACAACATAACAAAAAGACAATACAGAACCGACCTTGGTGAATAAGTCAAATTCTTCCAATGTCACAATGTAGGCGAATGCAAAAACTATCCTGTGACATTGCGGAACTTAAAAAGACATGGTTCTATGTGAAGCAATAGTGTAAGTGGCTTAGAACTTCGTAGCTGTAAGCGGGCGAGCGAATGTCGACTGGACAATTGGTTCAACCCACACAGTTTGAAGATTGCGTGGTCGTAGTACTAGCGTGGGAAGTACAAGTTTTCCGGGTTTAGACTGAATTGTCAATAAAAATAGTATAATAATATCATATTATATCACTGAAAATAAATTTACTGTTTAAAAAACAATATACGAAAAACAAGCTAGGTGTTAATTGTGCTTCGTTGTTATAAAAAACAAAATTCGCAGACAAAGATACAGCAAACATAACTACAATCATGTGTAAAAAAAGTTCATACAAAATTAAACCATTTTTATTATCGAATCAAATGTAATAAAAACACACGCTTAAAAATTTAATACTTCACATTATTCTACGGCCCGCTTGTCGCTTCTGCCGCTGACAATAGAGCCATGAAACTGCGTGGGTGAAGAAATTTCGGCAGGTAGCCTATTAGTACCCAACACGGATCTTTTGTTTTGAACACCTAAGTCCATATAGCGTTCAGCTCTGATGCACTGGAGCGTGTGCATGTGTTCTCATGTTATAATTCACGCTGACTCACACAGTCATTATTGAATGCAATTTTCTCGCAAGGTCCCAGATGTATCTTTGAACAATTTAAATAATAAATGGATACATAGCTCGTTGTATAACGTTTTAATGTTTTATTGTTTTTCGTCTTTTAGATATAAATAACGGTAGTAATATTGCAGACTGCAATTAAATATGAATAAATAAGTGCTTAAACAGTACATTTTGATAACAATATAATCGTTTGTTCTCCCTTTTTTACTATAAATAGATGTATAAATTTTCACTAGTGTGAACCAACGGAGTTTATATTTTATAATGCTTTTATTATCTGTTAGGTAAATTATAAAGTTCGACTGTGAAACGTAAAAGAAATTGAAATATGGGGTACAGAAACCAAGATTGGAAGATTGGACAGCCTCGAAATTACCAACTGTAAAAGTCCGAAGTGATTCAGCATTACTTCAATGCCTGATTTGCTGATGATAGTGGTAGAATTGGCACGTAGAGAGTCTATAACTAAATTCTCATGAGTAGCAAATTAGAAGTCCCGATGGGAGGAACACTTACCACAAACGATGTACAAATTTAACTAAGACCAATAACAATCAAACTTTGAATGATTGACCCTTTTTATTAAGTATCACAGGCGTCGCTGGTGTATAGAAACCTATAGATATAGTCGTATGATTGGAGTAATAAGTATAAAGGCAATATATTAGATTTGAAAGGATATTTGGTACTCAGTTCTCTTGTAGTATATCTTTAGGAACTCTTTGTGAGCATGAAATAATTATAAAATCGTTATATACCAACCAATAATAACATAACTCTTGAAGGCGTTTGAAAAGATCCCAACGAGTTTTAGATTTCTTACCGTCCCACTATCTTATTATAAAACTTTACATGTAGATCTTTTGCCCCCCAACTTTCTGTAGCTTAAATGTAATTATCTATAAATAAATTCCAGGTAACCATCTTCAGTCTAGACCGACCTCAGCCAAGCGGATGTTAGGTTGTGTTTACACTGGTAAGCTAAGCGAGTCACTGACAAATTGCTTAAAAGTTTAACAGTTGTACCAGCTAAAGGTTGACTGATTCATTGCACCAGCAAAGATTATTTTATTAATAATGAGAGATGCATCATGAACCATTCTTAGGTTTATGGTACTGGCTGTCAATGCTGCCTGGGTATTATTTGGCAAATTTCGAATTTCAACTAACTACATTGCTAGTTTTTTAACAAAAACATCAAGAATATCAGCAACATGATCATCATCGACATTATCATAGTCAATATAACCATCACTAATATAAATATCAGCGCCTAAGCTCTTTTTGGGGAGAATCAGGCGTGATGTTACGTTTTTTTGTTGGGTTATAATTGACATCAACAATCTCTGTCTGTTCGTCTTATATTTAGATGACAATAAAGAACATTAGTTCCTTCTAAGCGTAGATTTGAGAATATATTAACATTTCTTGCTTAGTCAAGACACGCCATTAGGCTATATTTTTTTTTTACTTTAGGTTAAAAGTTTTTGCATCTCCCAAATTTTTTGACGAGCGCAACTAATAAGCGACCTTCGTCATACTAACCTAGAATACTTGACGGGTTATTAAATGATAAGATATATATTTATTTTTATTTAGTTATACACCGCTACCCGGCTTAGTTGTATCGAACGGGAACGAAATGGTAAGTATCTCCACCGTCAAGGCTTTTATTTTTTTCCTGTTGGATACGGTCTCCTCCCACAATGAGACCGTAAGTCTACCACCGCGCTGGCCAATTGCGTCGCGAATATAATACACCTTACAGAACATTCTGGTGGACTCAGGTGTGCAGATTTATTTTTATTGTTTCCTGAGCGTTCCAGTAAAAGGTAGTCTAAATTTTAAAAGACACGTATTTTTGTAAAGAAAGACGTGCACGCCAGGACTTAAAGTACTACTTAAGCTACTGAGATTTAAGGTTAAGTTTTAAGGGACTGACACTAGACCCCTGTTTTTTAATTACTGTAAAATGTATTCTTATATACTATGGATGTATATATGGACTATATTAATTATTCTGAACAGCCCCAATAAGTAAAAATAAAAGTCATGACTTCGCCATGTCATTTCTTATCAACAATATAGATATGTATAATTTGAAAACATGTTTTATCACAACCATTTTAATTTGACAATTCACTAACTCCACCTTTAAGTCCCGACCACGCCCACATTGCAAGTCTATTAATAGCATAAACCATTAATTATTAGCATTAACCATTAATTAACACATTACAGTTTCATTAAAAACGAAATAATAATGTTATAAAATTTAACTGACACATACTTTAGTTAGATTAGCTTTTACATAGTACACGTGATCCACCTTGCCGCCTACTGGACGAAGTTTGAAATTTAATAATGTGCACATCTGTGTCTATTATTATCTTTTAATGATTATAGTGCAATATTATTAAAATTTTTCGACGCTTAGATTCAATTAGCTGATAGGCATATGTAGGTGGTAAGTTGGAGATCTTATAATTAAACTGGTTTTTATTGCTTAGCACCAAACATGGTTCTCCAGATAGAACCACTAGATGCAGCCGTGCAACAACTGTCAGCTGATAATAAGTAAAGAGATGGACAGATTGCGTTCTGATAAATTTTTATTTCATTGTTTCTGAGAAGTGTTTGTTTTGTGATCGCAAACAGGAGACATATTGTCGAAATGTATTCAATTGGAAATATGTATATGTATGCATTCGGTGCCTGTATATATATTATATGTGCATGTGTGGATGTATGTACTTCGCCTTTTATATTTCATTTTTTTGTTATAATTATACAGTTTTATCTACCAGGATTCCAGGAAAGTCCTATTTACAGTCATAGATCTACTTAAAGAGCTTTCTTTGGAAACAAATAATTTCTTCATATAGAGATTGTTATCGTTTTTATATTAATAATTTACTTTGTATTTATGTGTGAAGTAATAAATTATCAAAATAGATGATCCATTTGTGTTTACATAACACACACATCTACTCTAGATCCAGTATTCGAAAATTAAAAAAATGTATTAAATCCAAAAATAGAAGTATACTTACAATATTTTATAAACATTCTAATTTTGTTTTATAATAACTACTTATATCTATTATTATGTAAAGGAATATGTAATTAATCATATTATAATTCAAACAATTAATTCAAATGCTGATGTATTATAGATAGATATTGATTAGTTTCCTGCATGTAAATATTTATAAACATACATTCTTTACGTTTCATTAACGTTTATATGGTTTCATTAATATGTAGCAATATTCTAATAATTTATTATAATTTTAAGTCTTGACCACTTTTATAGTAAGAAATATAGTCATAATCTTTTACGACTGCTTGCAATAAGCCGCGGATGAAACGTAAATAATTGTAGGATTAAAATTAAATTTTACTCCTCAAAAGCCACACTAACCCCTTGCCCCTTACACGAGCATATCCACATATGGATGTGCTTATCAGCACACTATTTGTATAAAAATATGTATTAAATATGTAATAGCTATAAAATAAGTTTTAATAGCCAGTGATGTAACCAGCTGCACCCACAGTACAATCAGAGAGAAAATACAGAAACATCACGTAAGTAAACACTGAAACATGTCACGACGAACAATGATATATCACACCATCCCATAATACCACTTGTCTGACCACTCGGTCACGTGCGGCCAACGTGAAACGCTTTTCCATCTCGCTTTCCTCGATAATTCCAAAATACATCACGCCATTGCTGTTTCATCATCTCCTAAGGAAGACTATTTGCGAACTTATGCGTCAATGGATATCAAATTAGGCTTTGTGTACGCTATGTATATTGTATGGAGAGTTTTTGCGTATTCGGCATTTATAGTCAGTTTTTTGTTGATGAAATGATATAGGGGCCTTTCTGAGGATACGTCTGGAAGATTTGGTGACTCATTCGTAAACTTATCGTTTTATGTTTTTGATCTGGTCTTCATCCTGTTGTAAATTTATTGCATGTTATGATTTCTATCTATTTTTTTCTATTAGATATTATAAAATACATGCGTTTGTTGTAAATTATCTCACATCCATTTTTTTAATGAATGAGCCGGAATGCGGGAGTGCTTTGGTTATTAAAATATTTCCAACAGTCTATGAACAAAATGCATGAAAACTTGTTCTTACTCATTGTTATCTCACAAGCATAAATAACCAGACATAACAAGAAATAACCAGATCCAGGACATGTTATGTTAGGTTAAGTATGACCGCTACTTACCACCAACACATGGTTCACACTTAAATTGTCCAGCACCATGATTAACACTTTATGAATAGTAAAAAATCCATCTTACTTCAATACTTTAAGTATGACATTGTTAAACTCGAGAGTTTAACGATTCCATAATTCTCGAGAGATACAAAGAACGCATAAAACTAAATCGGATCGAGCCCGAAGCACTTCAATCAAAATTGTATTATAAGCCCTGGACATAAGGTTAAATTTCGACTAATGTCAAATTTTGGTCCATAGGAAGACTTATTACAGAGGTTATAAAAGACATAGTCGTGCTAATGAATCGGTGATCGTGTTTAGTTAACGTGTTTAAACTGACATTCGTAATGCAATAAAGGTTAAAACTGTAGGTCATGTTCGTGTGAATCCTGAAGAACTTATGAAATTAATATTAGTAACATGGCTAATGCAGAATTCGATCATGTAATGAATATAATATTTGATACATCTTCATATAACATTAACTTATTGGTCTTAAACTCTGTCCACGGTTCTGCGAACGGTTTTGGATTCAAGTACTGATGCACACTTCTACAAAATTATGAGTGTTGTTGACTGAAAAACGGTTTTGGGTTCAAGTACTTACTCACAATTCTACAAATATATGGGCGCTATTGACTGAAAAAACAATGGCATTAATAATAGAGAGAAAGGAAGTGAAGAAAGCTGCACGCCATAATTCTGCAAGGCGTGTGAAGTCTGCCAACTCGCACTTGGCCAGTGTAGACTTTGGTTTGGACTCTTCTTATTCTTATCAAGCCAAGCCGTTACATATATAACAATCTAATGAGCCACTATCTTAAAGTCACAAACAGAACTTTTTTGACTACTGTTAGGTAATTTCTAGCAGGAGATTTGTGAAATTTATAGTATTATTATCATTACATGAACTGTCTACATCATATTTCAGTGTGCGATTCCTATATTTTAAAAGTAGTTTTTTGAGGTCTATTCCGTATGCCGAAAACTTGGAACCACCGAGCGTCTGATCAGCTTCGATAATGGCAATGATGATGAAACTCTCGTAATCTTCCGCGCTTAGCTATTAATAACTCAAGTACAGACCCTTGAATATAATTTATTATTTGAAAAACATTGTGCAATATTGATATTACCTACAGTAGCTAGTCGTATCATACGGATCTTGATGAGATCAATTGCTTTTTTAGTTTCTTTATGAAAAATGCATAGATATCAATTGAAAAATTAGAAGCCAAAATGTTTCGGTTATTATGTACAAAAAAATATAGAAAATGCTCAATGATTATTATAAGAGACGTTAAAAAAGTTATCACCCAATACTCGTATATAACTTGCAAGGTGTAGGTACATGTACCTATACGTTCTAAGATTAAGTGACCAAAACATTAAAATATAGCATTGTGTAGAAAAGAATAATAATAATGATTCTTATTCTGAAGCCAATAACACATTCGCAGATAGTCCACTTGTTGGAGCGATAGAACGAACTATACGGATGCGGTCGAGGACGCGGCAAACGCCAAAAAAACGATGCAAAAGTGAACGGAGCAAAACGAACGTTTAGCCCATTGTTCAATTATCTGCAAGTGTGTTCCGTACGTACAAAGGTCGGAGAGCTGGATGAGTCTACAGTCACGATGCGTTCAACTAAAGAAAGTAACATCAACTAACTTGTTACAAATGTCACAAAACGAATGTAAGGCCGAGCCATTCATAAAGACGAAAACTTTTACTCAAATCGGCATGCAGATGGTGTTTATGCGGCAAACGGAGGGTAGGGCGAAATGTTGTTCATTAGATTATGTACATATACGTATGTTCATGAAAACTGAAATAGACTAATGATAAATAATAATGAGATAATTTTCCCTAATGACTTCTGTTTAGTGATCAGTAACTGAAACAAAACCGTAGTTCAGTTTCAAATCCGATGAAGTCCATCATTTTAAAATAACAGTTTAAGCATTACTTCTCAATGATATAAATAGACTGTGTACGGCAGAAATAGCACTACCATAAGTCTTGCGTAAATATGAAAGTCCGAAATTCAGTTGTAATAAACATTACAGTCTGTTAAAAGTCTTAAACAGCCCACACCACATTGAAACAGCTAAAGGTTGCCCACTGACCGGTGAAAGTATAGCTGAAAAAATTAATGCATCTCAACCGTTGGATTTCTAGCACACGGTAAATGATCGCGATGATGCCAATAAGTTATTCTCCTACATAAGAACAAATCTGAAAAGATGAAGCCTAAAAATAGAAGGATTAAACAGGCGATGAATGTAAAGTCACGATGCAATAGATATGAAGAAAGTAATATAGAAAGTTAAATCTGTCTCTTTGCATTTAGAAAGGTAATGCAGCCCATTGACGACTGTATCTCGAGTCTCTCTTTTTCTACTTATTACTGCGATATGAAAACTAAATAAAATTAAAAACGGTGAGAATACAGAAGTGAGAACAATAAGCAAAAAAGCTAATCAGACGAGATTAGACGATATACAAAATTGAATTAAACTTATTTCAATTGCAGATTAAAATAGATTAGCGTTTTGCGTTACTAAGATTAAGAGATGTTTTGTAATTATTTAAGTGCTATAAAATAAATTTAGACATGAAGTAACCAAGAAAAGTAAGAAGAAAAAATATATGATGAAATTAAAACATTCTCTAAAGATTTTTAACTCTTGAGAATATTATAATTGTTTGTTGAAAGTTTTACGCAATAAATTTCTTAATTTGAGATAATGGCAAGTAAACTGGAAACAAATTATCCACTGCTTAGTATTATAATAATTTTTAAATGATTTCTGTACGTTAAAAATTTACTTTCCAAGCTGAAATTAACAACATCTTGTATTGTTATTTGTTGATTTTCACAGCTTTGGTACGTGGGAACTTATAAAGACTCGAATAGATTTAAGCCTGGATAAAACAAGTCGGACTGGGTATGTCGAAATATTATTCACATTCCGTTTGGCAATGGCCAAAATGATTTCGCTTTTGATTCCCGGATAGATAGCCGGATGATGAATTTGAAAGTCTCTCACAGCGTGGACGACCACAATTCTAATGTTAATTCAATGAGTCAATAATTAAGGTCTTCTGTGATATTTATAATTACTCTGTCACTACAGGTGGAAATTAATATTATTATTATATCATCTCGCCAGGTCCTTTACGGGGTAGGAAGCGAGCACCTAGGTCCAAATATCTCTATCCTCACAGACATGATGTGCTTCTTTTATATTCATCATAAGACATAATTCTTTTCACATATTTGCCAGTTTCGGAGACTTAAGCCAACGTGAAAGTACTGATGTCATAATCATCTGAACTTTCACTGTACGTCTAGTCTCGAGAAAAGGTTATTCGCTATTAAACTCTAATTGCAAACCCACGCTCACTCAAACTCTGAACTTAATGATACCTTATCTGTGTGTACACGACATGCCCTGCGGTTCCGTACTGAAGGCTCAACTTTGTGTTAGGTCCGCGACATCACTGCTACGCGAAAACTATCAGTATTTCATATTACGTTAACGCTCAATATCGCATCTTCTCACCGATGAACGATAAAAATTCAAGAATACAAATCAAAACTACGTGACATTAGCGTACACACGTACCAACGCGTAACACTTCAATACTAACGCGAGTCCTTTGTACTGTAACCAAAATCCGAAACGCGAATGGCTGATTGATTGACAATCAAATATCAACTCTAATTGATTGATCAAAGTCTCAATTTCCCTTGTAGAGGTCGAAAAACATATGCCGTTTTCCGTTAGAAGAGAAATGCGTGCACTACCTCACGGTAGGACCTTGGCGGGAACGTGGAAAAGTATCATCAGATTTCTTTTTTCACAGCAATTTCGGTTTAAGCACCATAAACTTAAGAATTATATTCTATTATAATAAAACGGCGGTTAGTGCGTTTTAAATATGCTGGACGGTCTGTGTTCGAACCTTGACTGAAGTGGGACGTTACTCCGTTACCACATAGGGCTAAGTGCAGAACAGAAGGTGGTCTGTGTTGTAACGCAATGACTACTCCATTGTTGCTAAGCGCCGAAACAAGTGGGCGCTAATCTTTTTATACCATCACCTTGGTGCCTACGATAGCTTTTTTGCTAATTAGTCAGGCGTATGCCATTGTTATGGAGCTCAGTGTGCATTTGACACGATTTACATACAAAATCTTACACGGAAGCGCTTATAGTTCTAACGCGTTGGATAACCGCAAACGATCTGTCGAGATAAGTAATGCGATTGCACTCGACTCTTGGATTAGTACAAGTGGTACATTTTCCTAACACCTTCCGGTTATCGAGCTACGTAATTGTCAATCCCGGATATTACTGATAGGATGAAATTAATATTTCTTTCGTTTGGCCTTCGTTCTTAAAGCCTCAACCAAATAATATACGTACGATTTAGTAAATCCGAACGACATAAAATAGATTTGTGAAAATCTTGCCTTTACCTTTTTATATACAACTATCACTATATATTATGTAACACTGAAAACAAATTATGTGCATACATACATATATAATACATAATTATAAATTATATGTTAATCGTTGTATTTAATTTTTTATTTTATTTATTTTATTTTATTTTATTTTACTTTATTTTATTTTGCTTCCAGCGGATGTCCTGGCCGCCGAGGAACAGTAACGTCGGTGGTGCGAGTGGCTGTGCTCTGGGATCTCCAACGCACATGCCCATCGTGGAGATTGTGTGCGAAAATCCTTCAGAGGAAGCTTATAACCAGTTGTGAGCTGACGCAGGCTGTTGTAAATGATTATAGTCCATTAATAGATCTGCGAAAGGCTGTAGGTAGAAACTGGATGCGACAAGCCGAGGACAGGGCGCGAGGGCACTCATTAGGGGAGACCTACGTCCAGCTGTGGACTGAGATAGGCTGATGTTGTTTGTTGTTGTTGATAGAACTAAAGAATATACTTTCACCGACTGCGGTGCTTGCAGTCTTTCTCTTTTACTTTCATCAGTTCGTCTATTTTAGAAGCACTAACTAATTTGGAATCAGGAGGCGCTGTGTGATAATGCCTCAAGATATTATACCTTACATAATATCTTACCTGTCTTACGTATCTGTAAACTGTATATTACGTATAAGACCTTACATATCTTACGTATTTAGGATTCACTAATAGTAATAAAATTTCGAAACAGACTGAAACGTAAGCGTTAATAATAAAATAAGATCAATATTAATGATATAACATTGTAAATAAATAGTTAGGTACACTGTGTCCGGCTTAACTCACATGTTTTTTCGGGATAGGCCATATCCTCAGGTGACCATAAAGAAGGAACTCGGCTAATCCGAAACTAGAATTAGGTATCCCGGAAAAAATGCAAAACGTTACATAGATTAACCTTTATATATTACCAGACATTTAATAATAAAGTATTGTAATTATTCATAATTTTATCCAATTTGATATATCTATCCGATGACATAAAGACCACTCAAAAAAATGCATATTGATATACAGTTAATTAGACTACATTGTTATTTATTGCTTTTGGATTCAAATGAAATATATTGACATTCAACTTCTTCCTGCTATGAAACAAAATAGAAGTGGATAAAATATATGACGTTATAGAAAATGAAACATAACATATTTATTTATCAAATCAATTAAATTAACATATCAAAAAAAAAAAATTATATCGGAATTTTAATTATCAGGAAAGAAAATTACTCAATGGTCGTTAGTATTAAATGTTTCGGGTTTCATTTCCGGCTTTGTCAACAACAACTTTAAGTCATTTTTTAGGATCTCGTTCAAATATTTAGAACTCATATTCCAAAAAATAAAGGATGGGCTTTAGAATACAAAGTTTTACAAAATAATTGGGCGCATCTACTGTAACATCTACTGAAATCTACGTACATCTACTGAAATAGCGCAGATATGGAAGTTGTCTTCGTTGATATGACAAATACTGTGGTATATGCTCAAGGTGTACTTACATGCTGTTATTATCATTATCATCATCAGCCTACTCACGTCCACCCGTGTACATAGGCCTTTACAATAGCACGCCATGCCACGTGCAGGATGTACTAGACTATTATTATTATTATACCGGCATGCCAGGACGCTAACAGGCTAAGCAGGCGGTAACATGTACTAATTATGTTCATCGTTACAGCCTCAACGTGCTTCTTCTGCATTCATGCTCTCTTATCTAGACTCTTTTTACGAGACTTCCTACTGACCCGTACTGCCGCTGCAGACTAAAACTCACCTACTACTCTTTGACTATGGGGCCAGGTGGTTTGAACGATCGCACACTCTCTTCACTATCCCTGTTCGATCTTCATCGAGAAAAGGTCAGTGGAGCTGATTACAGAGAACTCCGCTGTATGCTGCCGAAGCCTGTATACTTCAACTACTCAAAATTGAAAACCGAAAAACAATCAGTAAGTA
>DWME01004261.1:0-16624 GCA_018244795.1 Parelbella ahira ahira
GGCGTTATTAGGAGGGCTCCGGGATCTCCAACGGAACGCACCAGTGTCCTACTAGCGCAACGCCCCAAGGAGCCCAACACTTGGGAGAGTCATAATGCTTCTTCCTACGCCATACAAATCTTACGACCATATACGGCCACACTTACTGTCGTCCTTCCTGGAATCGCTACCTAAACGGTTCGAGCTCCCACTCTAGCTGTTCGCAACCCCGAAAGCCTCTTTTAAGCCCCCTCTTACGACAGGAAGAAGATAACGTAGCTCGTATTCCGACTCCGAACTATAGAGACAAAATGCACAAGTACCTACCTACCTTTTATTTTTAATCAAAGCAATCTTAACACGACTTCGACAAAGTTACAAAAAGATAAATTTAATTGGACTAGGTCGTAATAATATACCTGTATCATTTGCTACTACAATTTATTTTCAGTATACCTATTGCTACTGTATTTTTTTACTATACCAAAAGTGAATAGTTCTGTAAATTTATTATACTTACTACGATCAGAACGCAACTTCGTGTCCTGATTCGGCTCTACAACATAGTACCAACATCGGCAATCAGTTAGTTCCTTTTATGGATTTCGGTGTCGTATGACAAATATTTAAAGTATATGAAATATTACTATATTGAATTTTAAATATAACAATCTAATTATCACAATCATATCACATTTCCTCAAAAGGGTAGGCAGAGGGGTGTAGCACATTACTTGATACGTTCCACCATGAAATAGAGAGTGAGCCTATTGCAAAACACCGGGCATAAATTCGGACTCCGTGCTACTAATGGGAATCATTGGGAATCATTAATACCCAAACCGGAAATCGAACCACAGAACTCGCACTTACCACTCTACAAAAGAGGCAATCAGTTATTACGAAATCTTTGATACCTACTATGAAACAATTAGAGGTTTTGTAAATATTATAAGTAGTCGTATTTTATGATTGAATTAGGTAACTTTCTATGAAGTTAAGGCGCGACAATATTTTCTTTAATTGTAGCAATATTTTGTTTCGTACGTAATAAATGAATGATTTAATTGTTGTCGATGTGCAGTTATCAATAATTAACTACAAAATTAATCTCTAGTCGAAATGGATATGCCAAACTCAAATACACAAAATATTATAACAATCAGTTGTACGGCGTAGAAGTTGACTTGTGTCAGCGTCATCTAGCGAAGAGTTACAGCAAAATGAATTGCACAATATCCACAGGGTTACACTTATTTATGTACCACGTTTCATATTGATCGATACAACTGCGTTGAAATCACGAACTTGTCTGTACGTCCTTCTTTTAAAATTGAAACATTGATGAGTAGGATATACCTACATCGAGTTAATAAAACGCTTAGAATTTTTCTCTTAAAATATTAAGATTGAATACAATAACAATCGTTGTACAAGCCATATTGAGAAATTAGTGTAAGAAATACCAATAGTTATGCGTTGCGATTAAGTTAAAATTGCTTTGTAGGAAAATTTAACCAAGAACATTCAACAACTTAAATTGGTATCACTGGAACAATGCTTGTTGTATAACATAGTATAATAAATTTTATTAAACAGGCAATAAATTAATAAACACAGTAGGTAATTATGGTATTAGAGAAAAGTTATTTTCACGCTATTTACTGTGACTTATTAGGCGTTTGACAAACACAAGTTATCTAAGACCTAATACAAAACAAATAGAGGAATTAAATCGGGAGTTGTAATCATATTGCGATGTGTGGAGCAGCGATACGGTCATAGAAGTGTATTTTAATTGAATCATATTTTATAATAATATAGAAATGAACAATCCTCATCAAATAACTTTAATAACTGAAGAAGAAATAAAAAAGATTATAAAGAGTTACGGATATGAATACGATGATGTCACTATTGGAAATTATTTATTGTATAAAGCAAGCGACAAAATGTTGGGATTTTTAGCAGACTATTGGAAACTAAAAGTGATTTTGTCTTGTAATGCTAATGAGAAAAAAGTATTGTGGTTCTTCGTAAAAGCTGTGTCACAAAACGCATCTAAAGCCAACATGGTGAAAGAAATGAAATTATTCGAAAAAGAAGCAAATTTTTACAATATCGTTAGGAGGAAAATCGAATTAACAGGTAATGGTGCTTTGAGTTTTTATTTAATCCTCTTTTGACTTAAGCTTATTTAATCCTCTTTTTACCAAAACTTATTTAATCCTCTTTTTACCTAAACTTATTCAACCTATTTTTTAAATAAGTTAGGTACCTACCAAGAAGTAGCAGACAAAGCTTAAATGTTTTTTCTAAATGATAGCCCATTAGCGCAATAGTAGGTATAACTAAAATTGCTTTAATAAAATATGTCACAAACCAGTATTTAAAATATTTTTGTTTCTTTTAGGTGTGAAGCCGTGGAGCGCAAAATTAGTGGCGACGCTCAATGAAGCGATCATTTTCGAAGACTTGAATGTTTTGGGTTATAAATCGGAAAATAAATTTAAAACATTTGATGATGCTCACACCCTACAAGCTTTGCATATGCTAGCCCGATTCCATTCGTCTTCAATAATTTACGAAAAGCGGCAACGTGACCTACTACAGAAACCATATAGCATCAATGATGAGTTTGGAGCTTATTTGGATAAAGGAGGTTACGATTCGAGTGTTTGGTTTATACAGTGTATGAAAGGAGCTTTAGCAGCTGTTAAATTTTTTTCTAAATATAAAGATGACAAAAAAATAATCAGTATTATCGAGAATAATTGGCAAAAGTTTTGGTATTTAGCATTAGATTTAAGTAACGTTTCGACAGAAACTTGCAACGTTGTCTGTCATCGAGATCTGTGGAACAACAACATAATGTTTCATTACGAACAGGCTGAAGGTAAGTCGGTACCAAGCGATTGTGTGATGGTTGATTTTCAAGCAGTCCGATGCCAACCTCCTGCTGGAGACGTTATGCTTTTATTATATTGTAATCTGGAATCAGAATTCCGGGAACGCAATATGACCAGATTTTTATGTTACTATCATGGAGAACTTGAATTAATTCTGGCAAGCTATAAAATAAAAATCAATGATATCTTAAAATTAGATAATTTTCTCAAATCAGCTGAAGAGCAAAGATTATGGGCGCTTGTCGTGAGTGCATGTATAATTCCTCAAATTTGGCTAGATGACGAAACAATAACAACCACTTTCTGTGATAACAAACTATTTAACGATATCCTTTGCCAAGATAAGGCCTCGTTTATTAAAAAAATGATAGAGACTAATGAACTATATAAAAGTAAAGTGATGCAAGTATTTGAAGAAATAATTGACAGATATTGTTTAAACATAAAGCTTTGAAAATTGTTACTTCAAGGTCTGAAAAAGTACATACTATTAAATTTACAGTAATATACGAAATTTTATTTTTAATAAAATTGTGATTTCTATAAGTTTATTTTTTTCATCAAAGAGAATTCTTGCGCCATAGTTACACCTTTTTGTGCGCAACTAATAAGTTCTTTATTTTATGTTGCGAAAACAGTTTATGTAAGTGCTATATATATAATTGAAACACAAATTATTAAACTTTAAGTTGGGATTTTCTGCTGATTATAGTTTCCAATAAACTTATTGTCTTGCAACCGACGTCTACCATACTTCCGATACCACGGATCGCTCCCTTGATGGCTGTAGATGTCGCAAAATGGCCGAATGAGAAGTATGTATATCAGTTCCACGATGCTGAGTAAGCTCACTCCCAGAAACAACCCACCTGTACCTCCCGTTGACACTGTGGAGAAAATCATAAAAACATTATTTATAATGGTACATTGGTAAAGTACCTTTTCTTTCATTAGAGGCAATGATTCCGGGATCACATTATTGAAGGCTTTCATACATTTCTTAAATATTAGCGCAACTCTCGAGAACATTAGAGAAACTTACGACATAATGACTTGTAAAAGTCATTCCTCAATTCTTACCTACTAAATCAAGGATACCACGAACCACATTTCTCCTGTATCTCTCATTGGGCAACGAAGCCAATTCGATTCCAACAACACCATGGGTCTGATTGAGAATTTCTTGGAAATCTTTAATGACAGATATATCCGCTTCGGTGCAGGAAGGTAGACAATCGCAAAATAACCCAGGCCTTGGCGACCACGGTGCTTTGAGGATCTACAAAATGTTTGTTCTATCGATTTTTCCCAAAACCAAATAAAGAAAACACTATAATTTCTTATAACAATACGTACAGACCAATTACCAATATATTTGTTGAGACACATAATCCCACTAATATTGCATCTTATATGTTCCGGAACATTCGGCATGAAGAAATTAGTGCAGTTACACAGTCGCATCTGTGCGTCCTTTCTGCACTGCACAGTGCAGGCAGTGTAAGAGTAGTGGCGGTGAACGCCCAAGAAGTTCTCGTCGGTGTAGCGACATTTGCGCTTTAATGGACTGATAAGACGAGCGCCGGCGTCGTTCTCGATGTTTCTTATTGTGATGTAACGCCTAAAGACACGACTCGTGATTATGTGATCGCCGTGACCTCGTTCAAAGCTCAACTCTTAGCTACCATTAAATATAACCAATATTAGATTACATTTAATTTATCGTTGCAGTTTTTAAACTACAAACATTTATACATTCACTAATAAATTCATGTCTTATTGACTTTTAAACAATATTGGATATTAAATTGCATTTAATTCTGTTAATATAAGTGATTCTATTTACAGTGTAATATATATTTTTAATGAACCCAAAAACACCGTCGCGTTTGTCCGAAATGTTCATTCGTTCGGTCAAACGTTCATTTTAATGAACAACTGTTTTTATATTCAATGTTATTTTACAATCTTAAGCCGAAAATAATTATTGTCGTTCTTATATACTGTTAATCGTTACGCTATACCTGTAAAGGACTTGCGGCCCTACAGTCATAACGTCTGATCCGAGAATGGTCAAAGCTGGAACTTCCTCTTCATTTAAAATGTAGATTTTTGCTAGCACTAATACATGAAAAGAAATCTTCCCTGGGCCTGTAGTCCTGTTACTGACCATTTCTAATCTAGGAGGACTACTTTCTCTGGAAAATCAAACCGATTAATTTAGATGTTTCGAACTTTGAAACTCTCATTCTTGGAAATCTGCACAGAATCATAAGAAGTAAAGTTTTAGTATTATAACCACACAGTACCTTCCTTGAATAGAATTTATTACATAACAAATACCGAGCTCGGTATCCATAGGTCTAAAATATGTGCAACAATCAAATGGCTTTCCATTCCAAGAACAATTCTGTACTATCTCATCACATTTGCTCCTAATCTGTAAGATATTATATTTTAATAATAATTTAAACAAAGCCATCGAATTTGAAAAGCAGCTTTGACTTAAGTCCCACTATTAAAATCTATTTCTTCAGTACCGTATCTACTGGACTTTATAGCGACGTCATAATTATTTCAAATAAGTACTTCTGAAATGGAATTAACATTATGAATCATTTACCAAATTCGCAAACTTATTGAGATTTGATCTAAAGCATTCCGGTTGCGGGTTTTCGTCGCTACATAGTAGTGGTGCATAATATGTAAAGCCTTTGTAATATGTTAATTCTCTCAGCAGATCTTCAATTTCGTAGTTATGTTCAGGCCCCCACAATCTAAAATCATATAAGAAATACAATCTTAAGCAATATCAAATACATCTTTACTTATTTCTTCATCAATCAACATCAACCCTTTTATCGTTTCACTGTTGGACACGGGCCTCCTCTTCCATTAAAAAATCTTCAGAGCATGGTCTGCCTTTCTCACCAAGTGCCGGTAGGCAGATTTCATACGCCTTAGAGAATATTACAGAAAATTCAAACATGTTCTGGATTCGTGGAAAACGTGGACGTCTTCCTCAGCTTTCAGAATACCGAGAATCTTATGGTTTACAAGACCTCTTAGGATTCGATTACCATTATATTCGAAGGTCATCTGCATAATTACCATACCATTTTTAAATAAAATCAATACACGCTTATAATATTGGATACATATGTATATATAACCGATATTACCGATTAGCAACCTCTTCAAGTCGAGCTATGTTATCATTTTCACAAACAGCCACAGAAGGGAAGTTTGTGTTCCAATCCTTGTAAGCAGTTTCCACCACAAACGATATCGGGTTGTTGAAAAAGGCATCGTACTGTGCAGCTATCAGCAGCGCTGAGCCGTACCACGAGAGCACTACTAATATCAGCCAAAACACCCTAAAATGTAGTTTAAAGATTTTTAAGTTTCATATATTTAGCTTTATGGTACATAAAAAAATATCATAGAATAAGAGTGTGGTAGAATATAATAGAAGAGAGTGAAATATGGGCGATGATAAAGAGCTAAAGGAGTAAATATTCGTTTCTTGGGTCAAAAGTCAAAAGTTATTAAATTACTACCTTTCAATCCAATGTCTTTTCGTATCACCAATGAACCTGCATCCATGTATAGATGTTGTGTCTAGTATACTTTTTATTCCTTTCCACCATATTTCGAAATAATACTTGCTTAGACCGAATCTCATAGCTCGAGTTAGGTTTTAGAAAGGCTGTTAGACAATAAAACAATCGAGGTTCTGTGGCAGGTATTTATTGTTACACAATTCCTCAACATTACACGCAAGCAATAAATAAATAATGAAATCAGTGCGGAGTATAATCGGATATAAACTATTAGAGATACTAATTTGAATGTATCGTGAGAACGTCGCAGGTATTTCCATTCGTTGGATCATTAAGATCTTCAATCATTTATGTACCGCCGACAATACTACAATTACTAGCTGTTATAGTATAATTGGAAAAAATCTAAATGACTAGATACTATGACTTTATCTATAATTGATGAATCTGTTCAAATTTATGAAGCTCATCACCCAATTACGCAGTGCAGGTCTATATTTCAGATGGCAAATAAATAATTTGTTATCATTATTATTGCATCACACCAGGTCCCATACGAGGTAAGTAGAGAATATCCAATGGAAAACAGCGCTATTCCTCTAGAACAGACATGCTTCCTACTATTTATCACTCTTTTTATACACGCACGCATGTTTTGGAGGTATTGGTATTGGAGGTATTGTATACTCCCATCAGACCTAATAACCAAATTAACGGTTAGATCCAGCCAACTCGTTCCAGTAAATAGATCTATATTTGCTCATAGGTTCAAAATGCAGAGGGCTTGTTGACTCAATCGCTTCGCTGGCTGTGGGTTCGGTCCGTCTCCGGATACCAATCTCTCGAATCAACTTCACCGTGTAGAAGTAAATGAACTCAAGGACTGACACGAAACTGAAACCTGTGATGAAACCGCACGTCGAACCAATGTTACCTGTGAATTGAAATAAACGTAACGTAACATCACGCCTTTAATTCCCGAAGGGGTAGGCAGAGGAGTCTAGTACACTCCCACGTTTCATCAGTTACATGTACGTCCCATGGAATTGGCGGTGAGCCAATTGCCATACTGAAAATTTTACATAATGAAATTTTTCTTATGTTTCAATGGATTGGGTTTAAAAATACCTTAAAGTTACTTTTCACTATGAGACTTGAAATTTTTCGTCGCCTATTCAATCATCATCATCATCATCAACAACTTAACCATTAACTGTTGGACTTTCACTCTCATAATGAAAAGAGTTAGAGGCAAATATTACCACGCTCGCCAATGGGAAATTACACTTAAAATATGTAGTATTGTAGCTGAGTTCAAAACTTACTGATCAAGTCGAACCATTTCATAATAACGTTCTGCCCGTATCGATCGGCAACTTCCCTGGCATACTTCACGTGAACAATGGAGGTTCCGGTGAAATTTGCGCCTTGTCTGAAACGGACACGTGTTACAATACGTGTTCCACATAACTTCTTTGCCTCTCCGTTATTGTGTAAAGTCGCATTCAATTTATTTGTTTAGCTTTCCCTTACGTTTATGGAGACAATTTTAAGGGGACGTTTATGACAGATTCGTTAATCTGTCATAGATAAGTTGTGTGCTCCTCGAAGATCTAGGTATTATCATTTACATATCTATACAAAGTTCATGTATTAAAAATCATCATAAAAATAGTGGATAATCATCATCAATATCATTATCAGCCTGTCTCAGTCCTCTCTTGGCCACAGCTGTCCGGAAAAAGGATATTGCCCACAATTTAAAAAGTATCACATATACCTAGGTATATTGAAATGTTAAGAACTTTATGCATATTTATTGTATTTCATGTTATAAAAATATTAAAAACTATATTTTAACTACGGTTTCTTTTAACTCCTTACTGTTAGACACACGTGTATTTATGCTTTTAAATACAAAGCTGGATCGCGTCGCGTCTCAGTATTTCTGCTTACCACAATCCTCAACTAGTTAACAGAACTTGAAAAAATAATTTGCTGTATATTGTGATTTTACAAGGAAGCCAGGCTCATACGGTAATTATTTAATACTTGAGCTAATGCCTTATAGGATATTATTAATAACATTTTTATCATGACCCATATCAAGAAACACAATAATTTTAATTTCTGATGTTACTGTAAATCCACTGTACCAATGTATCAGGCTGCTCATTGATTATTTTTTACCATGACAACGAAAATAAACACAGCGTATTGTCAAACATGAGTGCAGTGTTCAGAATCGGCGTTTTCCAAATTTCTTTAGAAAAATATCATAACCTTAACAATGGCTACAGCTATAAAAAGAGATAACTTACTTACTTCGGATTTCGAAGTGTTCGGTAAAGTTCAAGGTGTTTACTTCAGGAAACACACTCAAAGAAAAGCTACAGAATTAGGCTTGAAGGGATGGGTTATGAACACCGCTCAAGGTACCGTCATTGGACAATTGCAAGGACCTAAGCATTCCATCGCCGATATGAAAGTTTGGTTTCAAAAGGTCGGTAGCCCTAAGTCGAAGATCGAAAAGGCAGCTTTTAGAAACGAAGGGCCGATTAACAGTTGTGCCTTTAAGACGTTTGAAATTCGTCATTGATTTTTGTATTTTGTCATTTTTTTGGTAATAAAATTGTATTAACTTAAAGAGTGTCTTATTTATGTATACAAAAGTTTTTCAAATTATGTTTTTTTTTAAAGCAGGCGTAATTTTAGGTAGATTTGGACTCGGGTTTAATGCGATGATTCTACAAGACAATAGCTTACCTAAATGTTTACAGAGCACATTGTGTAACGTAACTGATAACTAATTTAAATATGCGCTGAGCAAACTTACAGCCAGTCGATTCTGTCCTTATCGTCCACAGTGTTCAAATAGTCCGGGTATATGTTCACGTTGTTGAAGTCATAGCTGTACGCGGTTTTCGAGCAAGTGGGGTAGCACATAGGACAATGTATGCCTCCGCCCGCTAAATGCATCTCCAACTCTGGCGGAATTGGGTCTACCTGCGGTCGGACCGTCATCGACTGAACTGTAAAATATACAATATGAGGACGTATTTCATGTATAATTTAAATTATCTTTTAAATAATGGCAACGATTTTCCATATTTACCATATCGTGTAGTGTTCATTGATAAAGACTATTAAGTACATCCAGAATATAACAAAATCCGTAGTGTTAAGTAATTAAATGATCATTGAGTAATAACCTTTTGTTAAGATTGTTAAAAGTAATAAAAAGAGTACAACCGTTGTATATTCTTAAGCAGGGCACATCACGCATGTCACATGTCCTGATGTTTATCATTTTCGGCATGTTGAAAGGTGTGCAGTTGCAGCTCTCTAAGAGAAACAGCATCCGACATTTTAACATGCAATCGCTGTGCGTGTAAAAAGGGAGGTACGACGACTCATCGTAGAATAGACATTGTCTCAGTTTCACGGAGACATGTTGAATGTCCCTGGACGCTTCTGTGAAACTTGCCGTCACCAAAACTGTCATCTGAGGACGTAGAAATATTTCGTCAGCAAACCTTCACATATTGACTGGGTCGGGATCGGGAGAGCCTGAGTTCAAATCCTGGGTCGGATTCAATTGTTATTTTCTAATTTAGAATTTCCAGTAGTGACTTGGAGTTTGGATCTATGCAAGGTGTACGAGAATAGGCTCACCACCTAAATTCCATAGGACGTAAACGTAACTGGTGAAACGTGGAAGTATGTTACACTCATCTGCCTATTTCTTCGAGGATTACAGGCGAGATATTACGTAACTTCACATGAAGAGCGATAATTTGCATCAATGTAATATGGACTTGATGATGTAAAACTGAATGTTACCTGAACGTTAGGACTTATGATTTGCATGGCGAAACTACCGCTTGGTGCATCGGGAAAATCATAGGCATCAGAAAACTGCAACTGCAAAATAACACTCATTTCAATACACGAAAAAAAAAATTTGGCTGATTTTGTATACTCGCAAAGGTAATTATTTCAATAATATGTTATCATTGCTCAAGGTAATCCTCAACAAGATGTTATAATGATGAAATATTAAAAATTATTGTGGTATAAAATTAAAAACTTATTTTACATTAATGTATTTTAATTTGACATTATTGATGCTGGATGCGACAAGCCGAAGACAGGGCGCGATAGCGCTCATTGGAGGAGGTCTATGTCCTATCCTATGAGATAGGCTGATGATCATGATGTATTTTAATTTTTAATGGTATTTGGTAATCTTTGTTGAGACATTGAAATTTCACTGTAAAATGAATGTTAACTTTTTTTAAATTCTGAAATGAATTCAAATTAAATTATAGCACGAACACCAAAATTACTATCACTTGCAAAACAGAGCATGTTGTTTTGGTTTTTGATTTATAACAGTACCTTGATTGAGTATCTAATCGAACTATTTATAATTAGCCAAATTTACACGATTATGTTCTATAATTTCCTACATTTAAATTACCTGAGCTCCCTGCAGAGGCATATTGTAATAGAAGTCATCGCTCTCGTTCAGCCTCATGAGAACTTTAAGTCCTTGGTCGAAGTCGAAGGTGGACTTGTTTCCGTACTTATACATATCAGTACTGCGTGATCCAGTGTTGCTGATGAAATAATTTCGAATTATCAAAAGATTCTCTTAGGAATTCCTATCAAATAGTTAATAAAGTATGATAAATTTAAAATGAGATTTTCTTAAAATATTGACCTTTTATTATTACTATCCAAACTGAACAATTCACGGGGAATTCGTATAAGTACCTACTTCCAATTTTTCAAAAACAAACAAACTTGTAAGTTTTGAGTAAAAATCAATCCATGTTTGTATTCCTGTTGTACTCATAACATATTCTTTGTTTAAAATATTGGTTGAATCATAATTATGATTTGATTATGATAGAATAAAGTAACACAATCACAATTAGAAATTATACCTACTCCTCGAATGTGATATCCGACTCACGCAAATAATTAAATGTACAACAATAGCCGTTCATAGTGAGACGGAAATCGAACAGATCGGAACAATTGGTCGGCGTCTCATTCCACGCACATCGCAGTAACAAATCTTCGCAGCTGGGGGTTAGCTAAAATGAAAAACAAATAATTGTAAATGCGAGCTGATGGGATACAAAAACCGAGGGATACCAAAACTCGCCCATCTTGACCAACAAGGTCGAATACTGGCTGGTGACGGAATCAGAAGGCTTTAAAACTAGCGTTATTTAAGTGATTATAGAAGAATAACGTCAAAATGTAAAATTAGAGATAATTGGCTATCCGCCAATCCTCTAAGGGAACCGGTGGAAATTACGTAATAATGGTAATAAAAATAGAAAAATATATATCTTTACGCATCCTGCAGCTGTAATAACAGCAAGTATGCTAATTCATTTAATATCTAATTGTGGCATTTGGAATATTAAGTATATAGAACATCCTCATATTCGTATCCATAACGTACCAGTACATTTGGCCACTGGTGACACTTACACTGCGCATGAGTTCGTTAACATCGTAGTCGCCCAGCGCGCGGTGCAGCTGCATCGGCTGAATGATCTTGTCGCTCATCGGCTGGAAGTTGTACAGCATACCCAGACCGAACAATAGCGATAGCATTTCCTGCTCGTTGTACTTGCTGTTGCGCTCCTCCCTCAACCTGTTAGGTACCAGTAGAAAGTGAAGGTGTCACTAATTGTTGTAGTAACGTTCCGGCGTAATAAGACGTGCGGGTATGAAGAGAGTAACGAAAGTAAAAGATGGCTGTAAGGATGGAAATAGTTGGCAGTCATTACCTACTATCTACCTACACTGTAAAAGTCCTGGCTTTATGATTTAATGGTAATAATAATAGACTAAATATGCTGCCTTAATCAGCATAAAGTAGGATTTACTCGAGGATGACTTGGTTTCTACGTTATTTATTATAACCGAAGTTATTCTTTAATTGTGCTTTTGTGTTATGCCTACTGATTAAAATTTGAGTCAACTTTTCATAAATTAATAATTTTTGAAATAAATATAGTCTTAAGATAATTGACTTTAATTTGTTTTATATCTCTAATTTAACGCGTGATATAGGTACCTACATTCAAATATTTTTTTAATTAATGCTCGAAAGTTGTCAGTGAAACTTGTCACTAACACGTAGATACCTGTAACTAAAATGAGTTTTTTATTATTATTATTAACACGTATAACTAAAACTAAAACATAACTGAAACACGTATAATTAAAACTAGAAATGCCAATAGATTAGTTGTCGAAGCGATGGTGAATACCAACTTTTATCGGAGAAACTGCTACTGAAAGTGTGTCTGGATATATACCTATATTAAATTACCGGACGTCCTAAAAGACTTACCGCTCATAACGTTCAAGAAAATGTTATTTCAATGGTTATTAACTAAATATTATTAGATATTCAGTGAAAGATAATTTTCAAAACACTTTATAATTTCGTATTGATGTTAATTTGATGGCACGGATTTATGTATTAACTCCATAAAGTAGTTGAAACGTATAGTGAAATGTATGATTGTAATTTAATATTAAATTGTGTTGACATAATTAATATAAAATGACATCTGAGAATTAATTAAAAATTGCATACTGCTATAGCTGATATAGCCAAATATGACGGACTCATTTTAATTTTGAAAACCTTTGTATACCAATATTTGTGGCAATAAAATATTTTCAGTTGTATTATAAAACGACGGAAACTGCGATTATTTTCGAAAAACAACACAAATGTTGAACTTACAGTTTCTTCGCAAGATTGGTAACCGCTTGTTTGCTGATTCTATTGTTCGTACAGATGCCGACGGCTGGGAAGATGATGTTACTAACGGACACACCTTCTGGAAGTTGGGTGGTCACTAGTGGAGCTCTATAGTATTTTCTGAACGTTATCCACACCAGGGTCACGGAGAAAACTAACGCGCTAATCAGCGTTATAATCCAAATAATGCTAGTGAAAAAAGACAATTTTACATAAATAGCAGATGACGACTAAAGATACTACAAACAATATATTAAAAAAACTAATGTTTTCAAAAAGTTAAGGTAAATCAATGGAAATGAATATTTCTTCTTAAAATATTGAGTAACTAGGATCGTTATAGCACAATTAAAATCTTATCTTCCTATCCTTCTAACTACTCCGTCTCAATTTTAATTAACCAATAATTAACATTAACATTCTTTAAACGTGCAACTCAAAGTCGAAGCTTTAGTAATCTACGTATCTACATAAATTGCAGCTCATTTTTGAGGCTAAAGTGCAATGTTGATCAATTGCAAAGATGAAAGTCCTACATTTCATGACATAACGCTTTTATTATGAGGTAATCGTGAGCCTCCTCAGTATGCTGTAACATTCGTAGTAACGAGATCGTAAGTCACCACTCACAAAACAAGCACACAAGCGAACAATCTTGTAAACACATTCACACAAACACATACCGCTCTACACACGGCGTGTTTTCATCAACGAGGTGCTTAAGTCCACATATTGAAGACTCCGCGCAATACTCTTTGCTAACCGTCTTTACGCTTTGTTTTAATGTCTCAATTTTTGTTGGTTTTACAACCTTCCTTTGCATCCGACGTCGGTACGCTAACACGTACGGCGAGTGATGTAAACTCGCATCCATTGTGTCTCCTTTTTTGCTGTGTGAAAAGAACCTAACAGTTAATAGACTGAGGCGTGAGTGATACGAACTCACTTTAAATCAAGCTTTGCTTTAAAAGTCGGTGTATAAACGGCGCTTGTTAAATATTCTATTATTGCGATAACATCAAACATTTACCTCGGGTTAACGGCTAGGATTGATCGGTTCGCTATTGATTTAAATATTAAGTTCATTTTCGTTGGCAATATGAATGTAGGTGTAAATTTGATCCTATGTACATAGGAATGACCAAAAAGATATACAGTGGGAATGTCGATGGATATAGGTACCGATGGAGAGCGAAACTCATCTACCTTGATCAAATAGGTCATACATTGGCTTATGGTGGAATCAAAAATGTGGTTTCGGAGGTTTTGCGTGCGTCTATGGCAATAGTCATGATAATAATATAAATAGGCTCACCGCCTATTTGGTACTAGGTGCTCCATGCCCCATACCATAGGCATAAGGGATTTGATGTGATGATAAAGTACTAATACATGTACATATATACATAATTGATAGGGCACGATTGTAAAATTTATTACACGATTGTGGTTTCAAGATATTAGTCAACGAGTACTTCAATAAAATCGAAGCGTAAACCACATACAATAAAACAGATTGCGCGATTCGTTGCCCAACTGTTGCCCGTCTCAGGAAACTCCCACATTCATGCATATTGTACCTACCTTTGGAACATTCACATTCAAATTTCTGATTGGATGTTGTAAAATATATATTGCATTGTTATCAATAAATTTTACTTTTAACGAAAGTGCCAAACAGCTAAATGTCAAATTTAATATAATATATCGTATCATTACCAGCGTGGGCAGTTTTTTTTTTGTATACCCTTCTCACATGAATGATACCAGGAAGCTTAATTTACTTCAAAATTAAACACTTATATATCGATATTCTTTGAACAACTTGTTCTAGATGCGTTCTAAAATAGAGTACCTACGCGAGTTAAAAAAAGCTAATTCAATGTTTAAAACTCCTAAATAATATGTGTCCGGAAACAAACAAACTGTAACATTAGAACCACGTATTAGAATAGTTCCCTACCAGTTTATGTAATTCAATTAATCGGATGACGCAACGTATGTCCCAGACACATCGTAGTACGAATACTGTCGCGACACTTGCGTGTGCGATGCTGTCTGCACTTTGTGTTCCTGCAGCGATAGTTGCTATGGGAGGGGGTCAACGTCCATCTCAAGTTGCATCACGGCTCCATTTCCACTGATGCCGGTCACGTGCTTTTATTATCATGATATAACGCAATATGATCTTTATTAACATTAATAAAATGCGTTCTTTCTCGTGAGAAACATTTCTAAATATATTTATGTGATCTTCTTTTGTCACCACTATACTAGCACTAAACTTACGTATTTGTTCTAAAGATATACTAATTATAGCAATTGTGGTTTTCCAAACGTAAGTTTATGGTTATATAAAACACCACACTGTCACCATTCTAATAATGGAACAATTTCCACGACTAGGTACTACTAATAAACAATACTGGTCTGCTTTCCGTATGAGAACAATTTTGTCTCTGTTTGATGTCGCTTGTTATAAGATAATTATAAAACAAAATTACACCAGCTCTTCTGTCCACAATCAATGTTTTATAATTTCTAATGTATTTAAAACGAGTTATAACATTCCAGAAAACCCACCCATAAACCTATTACGTGCTGTATCCTTACATAACGACATTACTAGATACACACGTGTATGATCTTGCGGTGATCGATTAAATGGACCCTTTCTCTTATAAATACTAGTCACATGACACTAGAGCTCCGAAATTTGCATATACATTAATATTTATGAGTAAAACTAGCATGGAAAATATCACGAATCTTCCTTTAGAATGAGAATGGTTAAGGTTTGTATGCTAGTGGATTTGGCAGATTTGGCATGACTTGGCAGATTTGACATCCTTACAAAACATAAGGTAGAAATTTAAGGCATGCATATTTCTTCGCCACGTTTTCCTTCACTTCAAAAAGATGCGCGTGAGAATGTGTACCCGTCGGCGGAGTAGGAGGCAGTTTTCTAAACCTCTCTACTATCGCCGCTTTTGCTGTTATAAAGCACGTTAATCAGTCATATCATATCATCTTATTAAATCCTAAGTAGTTATGTATTTCTAAAAGAAATACATAATTATCTATTTTATTTTGTAACTAACTAACTCTTAAACCAGCTAGGTATATCCGTGAGTATATTATGGAGTAACAAACGCATGTCACCCGGCGAAATTAGCAAACTGTTATAGAGCCTAAAGGCATTCTGATATTCTACTGGAGGTTGACCTGAAAACATGCGATGAATATTGTTTTTATTAAAGGTGGTAAGAATAATTTTATTATTAATAGTGAAATACGAATAGTGAAATACGTAAAGGAAAACCTAAAAACCTTGGCAAAAGTACTATAAGACGCTCTCCAGCTGGCTAGTA
>DWME01004262.1:0-16624 GCA_018244795.1 Parelbella ahira ahira
CGTGAATGGTTCATCCTTTGTTCTATTCAGCTGATGTCCATCCATCTCGCTACTCAGAGCCCCACCAATTCCCATTTGGCAACGAGCTGCAAGTGCCACGTAACATTTCTCACCGCTGCTAGTTTTATCCTCTGCAGTGTTAGGACTTTTCGGGTTCATAAAGCCTTCGCGCTGGAGTCTATCCGCTGTGCCTTCCGCTCCGTTGGGCTCGCAAGCGTGTGTCGCTACGACCAATTAAGTCACCGTCACACAAACGTTTAACCATCTCCGTACTGCCAGTTTCATCCTGTTTGACTGTTAGATATATGTACATAGATGCTCACATAGTTTTTATTGATTCCCACTATCTCATCATTTTAATCTCTCGAGTTAAAAGCTGCGACATTGTCTGGTAATTTGTGGGTAGAATAGCGACAGTTTCTATAATGGACAAATTGTAAACGTAACATCACGCCACGTCATCCCGGTAGGCAGAGGAATGTATATAGTATACTCCCACGTTTCATCAGTTACGTTTGAGTCCCATGGAAAAGGTGGTGAGCCTATTGCCATGTATAAATTGTGATTCAAATTAATATGTTAATTAGAAAAATTTCTGGGCTTTAATAATTTACTTTTATTTATAGGTATAACTTAGCTGAATTGCTTGATGTACCTTTGCACACCTAGATTGACTTGTAATAGAAAATGATGCTAACGTTTACTGATATTATCCATGAGCATCGTCTCACGTGTCGGCTTGTGTAATGTGCAATTAAGATGGAGTTTGACGATTTGTTTTCATATTATTGTTTGGGAAGTAACAGAGTGTGGATTCGGAAAATGTGAATTGTTTGCCTCGTTGGTCGGGTGGCTGCAAGCAGGACGCCTAAGGAGGCAAAGTACTATTGGGCTTTTCTTACATGAAATTCCCAATCTACGGGGTCTAGATTTGTGCGAGGTGTACGGCAAAGGGCAGCCCTATCCCATGGTGGGGACGAACAACATAATTAGCGAATCTTGGGATTGTATTGCATACCTTACCTTATAAAATATGATGTCTTCGTGCTAGTGTATTGGAGCTTGTCGGTACCGCAGCCAGCCCACCCGCGCTCGCCCGCGACACATGTCCCCACGACCAATTAATTCTCTGTCACAAGCGCGTTCGGGCGCCGCGGCTTCTCGTTTTGTTCCTGCGCGCGGTAATTAGGACGTTTTGAGGTTCATAAAGGAAGCGTTACTTTATATCGACAACGCGCCACATAAATCTTCATTCGCCCGCTAATTAGCTGTTTCGTTTCGTGCTTCTTTAAAGTTTACACGCGCGTGTTTGCGCTATTACCACTTCTGATGCACTTTAAATAATATGTATAACTATATGTATATACACAGATATAAATAAATAATAATATAAAAAAAACGTAATACCACCACGCCTCAATCCCCGAAGGGGTAGGCAGAGGAATATAGTACACTCCCATGTTTCACCAGTTACGTTTAAATCTCATGGAATTGGTGGTGAACCTATTGCCATACACCGGGCACAATTCCAGACTCCGAGTCACTATTAGAAATTCTAAATTAGAAAAATCTAATATCTATCACCCGGGATTTGAACCCAGGACCTCCCGATCGGCAGTCGCGCTTGCAACCACTCGACCAACAAGGCAATCATAACAATATAACATATGTAAAGTTATACTCACTTTTATCGTAGGTACCTACATCTTTTTCTTGTTTATTTTTGAATTGTATAATTACGAGATAGATGTTTTCATATACCTAATTGGTATATCCGTTTGCAATATTAGGTTAATTTATAGCGCAATTGCACCGTGTATTAGACTGCGAGGACAGCCGTGCATTAGAATTAGTCCCCCGAGCTCGCTATTGATATCTATTGAATCTAACGACTTCCTAGATTTATTACTAACTCCTAATGATGCAACGAGGGCCAAGCCGTCGAAAAGGTGGATAAAACCGTTTTAAAGGTAACAAATACAATAAATGGAGCTTACTTATTGATATAATAAATAAATGTGTATAAAATCTACAATAAATTTACTACATAATATTACCTATATGAAAATTATTATTGGTTTTATCTTTACACTCCAAACACTCATTTAATCTTAACATATTGAAAGTTGGCACGTCAACTTGACAATTATTATCAATTCGTGTCATTTGACGAGCAAGATTATGTATCTGTTTCGTAAAATGTGACGGTGTACAAGTCTTAAAATGCTTCAGTTAACTACCATAAAACGTAAAGAACGCGGTATCGGCTCTCTGATCGCGACAAGACGAGGCGGCGGCGCAGCGCCTGCCTCGATTTGGCTGACGTCACAATTCTGACAGCTAAAACATTTGTCGAACGCCGGAGATAGTGTCACTGATAACCCAATCCCTTACAACAATAAGAACACACTTAGCATGTTTGCACCTGCGCGCCAACTGACACATCTCGTTGATATTTCAGTTTTATAAAACGTGCTCGCTTCTCCACTAGGAACACCGTATTTGAATTACGATATAGCTATTAAAACAAATATTTATCTCCAAATAATAAAACGTACAAAAAATGTCACCACATTCTTCCATTCATTTTCTCCGCTCGATGTTTGTTAAATCGATTCGGAATGAAACATCATTATTGGTGCTTCATCATACCGTGACGCTGATATGAGACGAGATAGCGGGAGAAAAAAAAACCTGAATAGTGTTTTTGTGCGGGCAGCGCCGTGTGAGACGGAGAGTCGCCTGCGCTGCGCCGCGGGGCGGTTTCCCGGGAAAGCGCCGAGGGGCGACCTGCTCCGATATTCAACATATTTACACCCACCACAACGATGTCGTGTCTTTCGTTTTGTGAACGATCCTTTGTCTGGAATTCCAATCGTATCGAGGTGACAATGTTTGTTAGAGTTTACGTATCCTCAATGGCAGACAATGCGTTTTTTAATAGCCGATGACTTGTGAATTTGTTGTGATTGATTGCTCGGTTGTGACGAGCTTCGAAGAAAAAATCTCGCGGATGGCAACCTGTGGCGATATACGATATGTATACAAACATTTGTTTCTCACATTTAGATATACCTCGTTAGCGAGTAAACACCTTTTAAAATCCTAGCATACATATATTAATTGTTTAGTTAATAAATCTTTCAAAATATAAATGCATCATCTTTCACTTTCTTATCGTTTCTCTTAGATACGGGTCTCCCCTAAGAATGAAAAGAATTTAGCACCTGAGGAACATGGCACAATATGCCTTTAACCTTCTCAATCTGAGAGGAGTATAAATAACATGAAATATACATATAAAGATTATGTAAATACGGTTTTATGGTTAAATTACTAAAAATGTATAACGGATATTTCTATAAAGCAGCAGGTTATTTATTGTTTTATTTGTTTTTACTTTCCACCTTAAGCCGTCGCTTCCTGTTCATAGATTTATTTATGACCACTGGAATGAATGTGTAATCCACGAGTGTATAAATTTTATTCATAGTACTTCTCCTCATAGAATGAAACGATTAGAGAAATCATGCCACTATTTTCGTTAGTCATGCCATCGGTCGAGTACAGCTTGAGAAGATAATCACGGAAATAACTGCGCCTGACCACTCGGACGCAGATGCGTAAACACGCTCAATACCTGCTTAATTGAAATTTATTTCTCATTTCTCAGTATCAACAATCAATAATATAAAATCTCCAATACGAGCCTATTCTCACATTGAGCGTTCACAAACGAGTTCTACTCCGACATAATCGAACAATATAAAGAAGGAGGAAAGGCAAACAAAATTTCAATAACAAAGAACAGCCATGACAAATAAACATATTTCACGGGCCAAAATGGCTGCGGTCAGGTGTCACGGTGTCCCTCCCGCATCCCTCGCTTGCTGCCTTCCTAAGATCTTCTTTTTCTCTTCGAATAATCGATTTAATTTTATGAATATGATCCTTTTACATTTGTCAACATATCCGTTTGGTGTTTGACTTTTTTTAAAGGATTTCGCATATGAAAATTGGGATCTAAGGTGTTCGGGTTTTAGGTACCTGTGCGGGAATTTCGCATTACGAGTGACGCGAGCAAATCAATGTCGACAAAGGCATTATAAACGATCTGAATAAAAATACCAGTGTCACAGCATCCGTTCAATTCAACAAATAACACGGTGCGATAACACGGAACGGACATAACTCAAAAATACAAGAAGTCAACGTACTTGCTTATGAGAGGATTTAAAATAATTTAACATGAAATTATTTATTAGTCGTGCGTCCCTCTCTCTTCACTAGCGGGCCTGGTGTAAGGACTAGCGTGGTCTCCTTCCCTCCGCCATCGATCACGCGAGGTGTGACGTCACGCAGAGCCGTCGTGTGCGGCCCGCCTGAATTTATTGCGTCTGCGCAGCCAGCCACTGCAGAAGTACCTACAAAGTTTATTACGCTTGTACTCTAAACTTTTAATTGTACAAACGACATTATATTAACAAATCTAGATATAAAATGTTTCAGTACGATCCATCCTTTTTTTTTCTACAAAGTTAATTGCACTTGTATTCTAATCAACACTAATCTTGAATTGTGGATTTTTTTTTAATAAATGTAAAATTTAATTGTTGAAAAGGCATTTTAAAATATATTTATGTAGCAACTATAAAACGAATGTAGGTTTTAATATGAACATCCTTTTTTCCACTTGTAACCTCCTAGAATTTCTGCTCAAATATTTTTTTTCGAAATTGACGTACGTCAAAGTAAATTTTTGTATGCAGTCTTTATACAACACCAAATGTACACAAATATTAACCTTTAAAATGTGGCAAATTGCCTATTCATTAATACTGCGAGTATACAGTCAAAACTGCGGCCATGAATGTAAGTTGGACTTGATACTGACCGTGGGACCTATCAGAGACCTGTTGGGAAGACTTAGCTTAGACAATTCAGAAGCATTAACTGTGAATAATTGATATTCTAAATATAACCGCTGATACAGACAATTCTTATCCGAATATTGGCAAGATGCATGAATTTTAAAGATGAATGAATTTTGAAGATGATTGAATTTTGACGATGAAAATTTTTAAAGTTAAAATTCACAACTGGAAACGTTATAAATGTGGGTGAGCCGTGTGGTCATAAGGGTTGCGACGGAGGTTGCGGATCATTTGTACAACTTATACACAATTTCGCTCATAATATCCGTCGGTACGATAAGTGAGAGCTTGGAATTAATCGAACTATTGGATGAAGATGATATGTTTTAAGCTTTTATAAGCATCACATTATGTATTAAAGATTTAAATTTTCATTAAGTTTCTGTTGTAACTAATTGACTTGATGCTATGTGTTTTGTGAGTAATGCTCAGATTAAACATTATGACCAACACAGTTTTAAGTGACTAGACTATTGTGATCCTTAATATAGTATTATAAAATGACATATTATGTACCAATTATTTCGCTATATATGGAGTAGCCAAGATGGTCTTGATAGTAACTACGTTGCCACCGATGAGAATTCCAGAAGCAGAATTTCTTAAAGGTTCAAAATTGATCGGGTGATAAATAAAATACGAACGAATGAAATTGTTGCCCTTCATTCATTTTTTAAATTATAAATATTTGAATCCTTTAGTAGTAAAATGTATTTCAAGATGAATGATGTTAATACTTACATAACATTATTTTTAAAAACTTGACATTATCATCTTAACATTGTTTTTTAAAATAACGTATATATGTAACTTTCTATACAAACGTATCTAGTGATGGATTTATTTGTGTGTTAAGAAGAATAGCATTTTAGAGAAAGCTTATGTGTAATCTGATAACTTATAAAGAAACGTAATATCACGCTTATAATCCCCGAAGGGGTTGGCAGAGGCGTGTAGTACTCCCACGTTTCACCACGTACGTTTACGTCCCACCGTATATTCTGCACAATCAATTGTTCAGGTCCTTTGTCAACGAGTTTCACGTAACTTGTTGAGCTAAAGCCGATACCGCCACAAACGTGATATTTATTGCACTTTAATATGGCTATATGGGGTTCGTCATTTGACTTAGCAATAGTATAATATTATCATGTATATTTCCTCAAGACAAGAGGTATTGGACACTTTTTATATCTCTCTTACCACCGGTTCAAATTGTACTTAAAGGCTAAAGGCTACTAAAAAAAATTTCATGCGAGCCAATCCGCACATATAAAAGCCATCATGGTGACATAGACAATTGTGACTGCTACTAATTCTATTTTAAATTAATTAGATACTCACGCAGCAACAACAATGTTGATAAACATGTTGAAATGGTAGCAAAATAAGTTGCACATTATGTTGAAGTAGTTGCAAAGTGTAAGTAAGTTGCACATCGATATATATTTGTGTGGCGTCGCTCATCGTGGCCCTGCGTCAATCAATGAGATATGTAGCGCGGAGCGCCGCTAACGTGACATTTATTTATTCTTCAGCGTGTCCCTGTCGTGTCCCGTCGCCGTTACACGCTTACACGACACCCGATACTCTATTATGTCTCTTTATGTATTTATAGCTGCATCTTCTTCACATGAGCGATCACATTTTGACGAGTTACAATTTTGGGTAACTGAAAGGAATATGAATAGTTTTATTTCGCTTGCGTCATTTGTTGCGCGCTTTATTTATTGATAAATATTGTTGCGATCTAACTACTCATTTTTTATTTGTGTAATTTAGATTTTATGTCTTTTGATGAACAATTATATTACAGAATAGTTTGGATCATTCCTTTGATTTATATTTGTAAAATGATTTTGAAATCGATTAAAATGTATTGTAACTTTAATTATATATATTCAATTAAATCCGGAAACATGTGGAAGTGGATATCTAGGAAGTGATAACAGCTACATGTGACTACTTCCATGAACGATCATGAGCGCGTCAAACAATCGACGCATGTCGCGGGGCTGCTCGGTGCGACACTCATTTCTCTCTCCTGACGCCTTTTTGTGGGATTTTTTTGTTTCCCGACCGGGAATAATGTCATTAAGGCGCCTTTAATGTTGTCAGTGAGCGGGAGCGCCACGCCGCCCGAGGCGAACGTTTGTTGATACTTAAATTAGGTTGTTTTGACACGCCTCGTCCTTATGTTTGTACTAAATCTAATAAACGTCGGTAGCGAGAAAACATTCTATTCATTATTTTAATATACCTTTTGTAGTTCACAATACACATACCTGCAGTTCGGTGCTTTTTGAAGTAACCACTACCATCTTAAAAATATACTCAAAAGAATATCGTTTTGTTAATTTCGTGTTTACAGTTGAAGTAAAACGGAATGTATCTACAAAACAAACACGGATAGGAAACAATTATGTGGTACGGCCACACATACATAATGTATAATGTGTCAATATTGTCAGTTAGTAGCATTGTGGTCGCACTCATTACGTCAAGCGCAGGCGCGACGAGAGGCTATTGTAGTCAATGGCGCTCGCCAGGTGGGTGTGCAAGTGTAAGTAGCTGACCCTCGGCCCTGCATCCCTCGGGCCGGCGAGGGGAGGAAGTGGCATGTCGTGTTCGCTCGCGCACCGTGCCCACTCCCAGTCGAGTTAGCGCTTACCTCATTGTCTCGTAGATACTTTTCAGAAATCGTGTTGCATTCGTTCCTACATCTCCTGTATTATATTCATGTCAGGTATCCTTACTCAAGTTCGCCATTAGATGACTCTTCGTTTTTTATTCTGTATGGTATTGTAGCATTTTGAAAGTATTTCTCAAATGTATTGTAATTTTTGTTAAAAACAACGTATCTATCGCTTGACTCAGCTATTACTGAAAAATAACATGACACTGTTCGTCGATGCATCCATATATCTATTTCTGTACACATTAACTATGGAATGACACGGCTCAGCCCTGCCGGGTATTATTCACCGCAAACCGAAGACTTGTCACGGCGCGGTCAATATTTTGTACTGTTTATTATTTCCTTTGATCCGCGACAATAACGCCACAGAAATTTATCAAGACGTTTCGTAGATTAACGCGTTTCTGTGACACGCATATCAAAAGAGCACATAAATATTTTTACAGGAAAAACACGGAGTTAATAGCGAGAGCATCCATTTCAAAGTTTTCTGTATAATAAATACTGAATAATTTGTGTCTAGGTATTGTTAGTGAGAGATGTGTGGTCAGAAATCATTAGCGCGGTATCGGACTTCAGTCGTCGGGTCATTGTCCCAAATGACTGGGCTAGTGCGAAGTTGTCAAAATACCTGCAATTATGTGCGCGTGTAGGTGTGTCAGGTGAGGCAGATGAGCGGGGAATGCTCAATCGGCAGATAATTACCGTCGCCGAGTGCCGCCGTGCGCTCCGCTGAAAGATTGACATGCGCGCGAGACCTACCCGATGACTTGTTTATTGCAATCCGCTCTAATGCCTAGTTTACACTCGCCAAATACCCAGACGGTTTCGATTGAGCTGCTCATTTTGCACAGATAATGTCGCCTACAGCCCCGTTTAATGTGTATTCATATTTGTATTTGACAGAGTTACAAAACGCTCAGAAGGCTCTTGACTTTACTTCACAACAGCATCGTCAAGTCAAATATTCCCATGTAATAGTGAAAAGGTCGAAATATGATTAGTTACTAAAGTATTAAAGTAAGTATCCGTCTGAGGTACCGGATTCGCTTCGCCTTTTAAATCACATACATTAGCATATCACCGTAGAGTCCAAATCGTTTATTAGGTGAGCGAGCATCTCTTTAATTGTAACTGGTTTCGTGAGAGATTTGTCGTAAATATTATTCACAAATTGTGCAGAGCCCCAGCGGGAGCGCCCCACGCGGCGACGATTTCTCACCGGCCTGCCTTCGCTGCCAAACACATTTTTTAACACCTCGATCCGTATTTAAATCATACGTGCACTTTATGGGTCCATCGACTCAATACTACCTGCATTCTAAGGACATTCAACATTAAGCGATTCATTGAATTTGAATAGGCGCATAAAATATGCTCGTATCATTTACAACTATTTTGTATTTTATTTTTTGAACTCCCAAAATGGATCTAACGTCAATATAGCAATAACACTAATGTATCCATTGTTTCAGATCACAAAATTGAAAATCGACAGTAATCCATTCGCGAAGGGGTTCCGCGACTCGTCACGTCTCACTGAATTCGAGAGGTATGTGTCTTTTGATTTTGTATACGATTCAACTTTTCATTTTTATCCTGCGTTTCGAGAAAGTACGAGTAGATCTCGGTAAAGTAATTTATAGATTCGAGCCGCGTCCATAAATTTGAATTATAAACGCATATTAGTTGGTTATAATCAGCCATCATGTATCATTGCGGCAAACATGGGCATTCATTAGGCCTCATTACAGCTATGACAGAATTTAGTATCTGCGTTCTCTAATCGTGCATTGGACACGCTCTCAGAAACAAACGCGAGCGACACTGATTGATGCCTGAGTGTGCTCAATTATATCTCTATCCACCGCCTCGGAGCCAATCAAATCGAGGTAAACGTACGCACAGGCTGACATAACGCTTGCTCTCCGTCGCTTGTAACTATATCAGCGATTTCTTAAAACTCATTCAGACAACTCGATCTATATTGTCTTTTTTTTGCATTCCGTTCCCGAGGTCATTAGTGTCCGCTATCGATCATCGGTAACTTGTCTGTGTGTTTGGCAACTCAAATATTTTACTTTGCATTTGTTTGTTTGTTGAGATTCTATATCACGGGAGAGCACGAAAGAACGTCAGTCTTCCCCGAAGATGCACGCTTCAGCGCTGCTCATTCTAGGTAGATTAAACAAACTTTATTATTTTGTTATTACATCGACAGCGGCAACAGATGTTAATGTTTTGTTTTTTATCGTTCCAGGGAGACGATGGAGTCGATGTTAGCGGAGCAACATTACCTTCGGTCTCCTTTGCGGCCGTTCGATCTGGATCAGCACAATAACAACTTAACCCTGGAAGAGAAAGCGATACTCGCAGCTCGGTCACAATTGTTTCTTCGTGCAGCGTATCCGCTGTACGGGGTTCCGGCGGCGGCGCTCTGGGGCCAATGGGCTTGTTTGGCGCCACAGTTGCTCGCACAGCAGCACTTGGCATCTGGATCAGGATTGCAGCTGCCTCGCCCGGTGTACCCCGGTGGAGTGCCAGCAGCTTCTCTGGCTCAACATCGGTTTTCGCCATATCCTCCCCGAAGAGCGTCTCCGGGCTCATCGCCAGACTCACTCCGTGACGCTAGTCCTCATCCCCTGCCGCCACACCCCTCGCACACCCCACACCCGCCCCACAGTCCCACTTAGTGACGAAACGAGGAAACACTTCACGAGATCTCGCACGCACGTGGCATAGTATAAATAGATACTATTATTTCCTTGTAGTAGATGAATAGTTTCATCGGTATGAAGTTTAATGGAAGGTTCTATGAAACTTCAAGGAGTTCTCGAGTGTAAAGCGGTTCTTTGTGCATTGTTATACGAGTATTAAACGTTAAAGTTCGAGTGTGTTAGATGAACACAAGTCAGTTTCTCAATAATACCGCGACTGTTGGCGGCTGCGCCCGCCTCGCTTACTAAGCAACCATCTTTTGTATTATATTGTAATATAATATATTTAAATAATTAATTTAAGACTGTAATTATTGTTACGATAATAAGATTGTATTATGTTCCTAATAATTTTCTCTAGTAGTGAACGGATTCTGCAGTTCATGGTTTATTCTGTAGAACATAATATAGATAAAAAAACATTGGATACATATTTTTGGTAGGCTCTACCAACATGTATAAGTGTAATTTCGTTTGGTGTTGATGTAGAGTACTGTTTAAAAATTATTGTTTTTTGTCTTCGATTAGATAAAATGTGCAATACAAAAGAAATGATAATGTTCTAGGGGATTTAGACGTTTGTAGTTATATAGAATACAATTAATTAATTGTAGAAATTATGTTTGCTGTCTGTGTTTACGACTTCTCTGTCTAGATAAGTCTCGAAATAAACATATAGAAGTAACGATGCTGTTACACTGTAGTTAAATTATAGTTATTAAAAATAATATATTAATAAAGAACACAAAATTAAATGTTTGTTAACATATTTCTTTTTTGTTTCATTTTATTTTTGCTTCCAAAACTTTGTGTGCGGAGAGGATTCATATATTTCCAAGTCCTGCATGATTATGAAGTCTTAAAGAGTTTTAATTTTCGTCGTCGGCTTTGCGCCTCTACCCGCAAAATACTCTATAAAAACTCCAGTTAAAACAGCCCTTTTATTCCGAATGTATTTTAAAAAACGCTCAGCGTGCGATAGATAGAGCAAGGGAATGGGTGATATACACAAAAGATACCGAATATTGCACGAAAGATAAGAAAAAGAAATATATGACCTTCATATATTTTCCAGATATTCCTTAACCTAACATTTTACGAACATATATCATAGCATACAGGTTTTTGAAGATGACAATCGACGTAGGTGCTGTTGGTTACAAATATATAAATAGAGAAGACAATAGAGAAGCCTGGACGGCATGTTCTCTAGCTACTGCATCAGTCCAAACTGACCAAAGCGGTAAAGCTATAGGCTAAATCACATCTGGCAATATCGTCCAACGGAATAGTCTTTAAATAATAGATATAGTTGAGCTTAAGTGAAAATGTCCTTCAAGTAACGTTAGTGTCAAGAGTCGTAACGTATGTAAAAAAAGAAGGCTTACGTACAGTACAATATGTACAAGACGCAAAAATGTCTATAGACATGGTGTGGGCGTTCCTCTATATAGATCAGTTGAAAAAAAGCCCTTGTCAATGGTATCAGTATCGAAAAGTACTAAAGTATTAACTGAGACAGCTAATGAATAAAAACTGTCTGGTTTAAGTTAATACAATAATAACACAAATCAATAAATATCCTCATTAAATTTAGGACACACGCGTAACAAACAATTTTAAAATTTCACGGCTGCACCATCAAGTGACTAGTAGGTAATCAATAAATATCATATTGATGATTTGGGCCAGATGCACACAATACATACATCGAAATTGAATTATGTAAATGAGTCTTAAAAGGTAGAGCTACACAACTTTGTTATAGTCACAATTCCGAGACACGACTTCTCAGGAAAGGAAACTGGTTATGCAAGTTTTAAATATAGAGTACTAGATGGCGTTACCTGCTCAATGTCTTACTCGAATATTAAATGAGTTCAGATTATTTAACCTTATTGTAATTATAACTATAACTTTATAACCGTGTTTTAATAATATTAAAGTAAAATGGCGTAAGAGTGATCATATTAGTGATAACGCAAAACATCAGGGTTGAATCTGAATTTACGTTGGATTGTACCTATATGAACGTAAATTCAAATTCAACCTTACCTCATAACTAACATTAAAATAGTTTGCATTAATATAAAACTATGATAGTCGCTTTTATAAATAAGCAAATAGCCAATGTGTGATCCGCATTGACATAATCCGATGAAACAGTTGTTTTTACGAGCGATCCGTGCCCAAGATTTACGATGAACAGACAAAGCGTGACAGATTGCGAAATTGTTACAAATTAGAGCGACACGGAAGGGCAATTATGCAAAGCAACTATAAAGTTATCTTTAGGAAAACAACGACGTCACCCTCGCAAACTATTCAATTAAAATGAAACAGTGGCGAAGCGACATTCGAGTCACATAGAGGAAGGGTCGGGACTCCATCGAATTAGTTCGGCGCGTGGCCACATTACTGGGACAAATTTCTGGTCCCCAGGGCGCCGGTCGGAGGGATGCAACGCTAATCTAATCTGGATTGTAGCTAATAAATGTTGTATCCACCGACGCGGGTTGCAAGAATTTATTGCTTGTAAAACTGTTTCCAATCGTAGAAATTGTTGGGATGTCTCTATGCTTTCGATACGGTCTGATTGAAATTGTCATGTGACTGGTGTTGTCCGTTTAGTGACGTTGTCACTTAATTTTTTTTATAAATCGGGTTAAAAAAACTAAAGTGTAACCAATCAGTGAGGCGGATACCTAATTATAGTTAGCTGGTCTGTCTGTAGCAGCCTAAGCCTTGTCCGCCGGGGATTATCGACAGGCTCCTCGGTGCGGGGCGGGTGGCACGTGATGTGGCGTTATTGGCCACTCCGCTCATAATCCCCTTTTAACTGCGGATCCCCGGCCCGGCGGACGTGCTCAGCATCTTTATACGCCGGTTTTTCTGTTCGCGAACATTCGCACTCCTTACCTCTAATGTCGGGCCGTCGACAGTCTGTAGATACAAGTTCCCGGAACGTACCTGACTGAAATGACAAAATTTCTCTAGGTAGGTAGGTAAATGTAAAATGGGAGTGGTACAAATATGGCTACTACTTTTCCCCTTTCAAATTAAATTTTCATTGGAAAGTACACATTATTAATGAAACTCTTCATTAATAATGTGTTATATGTCTTCAATATTAAAACACATGTCGTTATACAAAAAATTAATAACAAATATTTTGTGTACGATACCTTCAATTTAAAAACAGACGTGTTAAATAAATAACCAATAGTAAAATCTAGATACGTCGTATAGATTCGTATGAAGAAGTTTGTGTAGCTACGGGTAGGCAGGAGCACCCGAGGGGGCGTCCGCAAGCAGCCGGCGCTAATGTCGCCGTTTGGAGCACACATCTCCGTTACATTTCACGAAAACTGCAAACGTAACTGGGTAATAAATTCACGTTTATTACCGCAAATATATACGGTTTTACCTTGGCAATCGCTACCGGAACAAATCAGCAGTCTGCCGTTTTCACGAAACGCGGCCGACGTGCGTTATGAAATTATAACGTTAACGCACGCGTTCCGCTGAAACAATACACGAACATCGTCGCTAAGGTGGGCACATTATCGGAATGATACGCTAATGGTTTTGAACGTTTTTATTTATTGCCAAGCATTCATTCGACCGCGTAGCCGTTTACCCAACACGTGAGGAAAAAATTAACGACTCACAATCATACTTTATTATTGTAATTCCACTTTTACTCATTTTAATTACCAACTGTAAATCAATCATAGAAATATCCAACTTAATGAATTAGAGAATTAAGAAACGTTGCGAATTACGCCCGTCGATTACTCAATTACATGTTTTGAACATAATTAATACCTACTAAACCAGCAATATTTTTTCGTGCTTAACTTACTCAACAAATCTATAAGTTTCCATTATAGCTACAAGTATACAGGAAGGTAGATTTAGATTTCAGAAACCATACCTAACTGCGCATATGCAACTACTCTATAAACTTATTTGCGTTCAATAAAGCGAATGATCTGAGTTTTCCCATTTTTCCTCCACGAGCGACCCACCCTTCTCCACCACATCGCCCCACCCGTTGCGGTGCAAAGTTGAGGGCATTAACGTGTTATCGGTGGCAGCGGCGTGAAGACGGCGCCCACCTGATGCCGCACTACCTGCCCTCCAGCGACACCTGGTTTGCTAACAAATATCACTTACTCGTTCATACATTACGCGTTCGCTTTAGAACCAATGATTTTCAATGTTAACAAGCGCAGCAATGGAAAGCATACAATGTGAAGCTAGCTAGCGATACTCAGCTCTAATAGGTGTAACAGATAGTATCTATAAGCGTTGAGATGTGGGAATAGGTGGGAAGCGCGAACGTGTTTTGCAAACCAGCCGGGAAATAAGGTGTCCCCAATTTTACTTTGTCGACCACAACTGATAGCAAATAATTTAACGTCGGGGACCTTTGTGCTATGTCGTTTTTCATTTGTGTCTTTATCATTAGCTTTTTATAGCTTATTACTTGAGTATAGGCTATAATAAAATCTTACTATTCCATTAACAATTTAGCGAGATGCAGTCAGAACCTGTTACGTTTGGGTATTAATTTGTAAAATCATTGCAATTGAGTAAATTAATTAATTAAGTAGCAGAGTAAAACCTTAGCTGTTTTCGAGAGTCAGGGACATTTATTCATAGAGTTATTATGACAGTTAATTATTTTAAGAACTGGCAAAATTTTATAATGCCTTGTAATAAATATTCTACCCGTTGTTTTACCAACCAAGCTCTATAGAAATGCGCATAGCGGTCTCCCAAGTGTGACTTGCGCAATCGGAAAACAATCTTTACCGCGGAACTTTTCTTTCACACGACTATAATGGTCTTCTAATCAAATCTATTGTGGGCCACTGTGGGTCGGCGATGCGAGTGGTAGGGCCATTCCCTGCGGAGTGCGAGCCCATTGACAGGTTATTGATACAAATAGCCGCCCCCGCCCCCCGCGCCCCGCGCCTCGCTCTCCGATAACACCAATAAAACCTGATTGATATTGTGTAAGTGCGCCCGGAAAATGTGGGAACTCAATTGATGTTACAGCCAAATTCGATTGGAGGAAAATTGAAAAGAATTATCCGACGACCACGCGAACTTTTACTTCATAGCGCGGTGATAGAGTCGAAAATGGATCTGTTTATAGCATCTGTAATATCGTTTCGACATACAGACTCAACATTGATAGTAGCTGGAGGCGTGAATAGTGGTTTCTAATGTTGGAGTTACACGTGCGTCTCTACAAGGCGCAGGTCAAATTTCAATGTAGGTATTTTTCACAACACAATCGCTCGCTGACGAATCGTATACTCATATACATCGATGGACGGCATATTTAATCAAAATGGATTAGGCAATCGAAAATTTCTATTGCTAAAATGATTTTATTGTTATACGGAAGTATGTTAATAAATCCAAAATACAATAATTTTTGACTTTGCATTAAGAACTCTATTTAAAAAAAACATCTAATTTGCTGTCACATTGAATTATCAAGCGATAAGTTATTAAGCAAAGTCAATATTTGTTCTAGGTACATAACTTTACGATTTCTTTATCTGTCCGAAGAAGGAACATCTACCTATTTAATTATTGATGATTTCTAATAGATTTTTCATAATTTTTAATGAGCATTTAAGGAAACTTCAACAACACAAATATATTTATTCATATAACATAGGATCACATCTGTATTTTCCCAAAAGGGTAAGCAAAGGAGTGTATGTGTTGATCCTATTGCTATAACACCGGACACAAATCTAGACTCCGAGCCTAAACAGGAAATTTCAGTTCAAAAAAATCTAATAATACCTACATATCCGACTGGACTTCGCACTTGATAACATTTGTTCTGACAGCTAAATTGATTTACTATTTGAAATTTTTGTTGTTGCACTCTAATTCAAATATAGATTAGTTTATGGAATGTATAACAGCCACGTGGGTGTATATCAACTAGGTAAGGCAATGATTGTACATTCTGACATGCTCCGTGAAGTCCGTGATAGAGTGACGTGTGTGGGAGGCCACTGAACGATAGGCAGGTCCGGCTACTTGCTGTTTGTTTTTAATAGCCAAAAAATGTACGTTAATTCTTACAAAGTTTTATTGACATTTTCTAACTTGGATACCCGGCTTGAGTTTGAATTTGTGCCCGGTGTATGTGGGTTTACCTCTTGTTCCTCCGACGTATAACATAATTATTGAAAAGTGGGAATATTACACTGCTCCGTCTATTCTGTTAAGGAAATACA
>DWME01004263.1:0-16623 GCA_018244795.1 Parelbella ahira ahira
CGAAGTCGATCGCCTCGAGGTCGATCACCGCGCGCAGAGTCCCAGCGAAGTTTCAACATAACGGAAAATCTCTTAGATGGTAGAATGGCTCGCAGTGAAGAAGCAAGCGACGGCAGTGCGAAACGGAACGTAACAGTCAACGAAACTGGTGTTAACGAGTGTGCAGAGGGGCCATTTAAATTAAGTGCACGAATAAAACGTCAGCTATGCGCTATATTGGATCCACCGAACGCTCGCGGTAACGACTGGCGCGCGCTCGCGTCGCGGCTCGGCGTGGATCGTTATACGACGTGGTTCGCCACAAAGAGCTCGCCCACCGAAGCTATCTTAGAGTTGTGGGAGTGCAGGGAGCGCGGGCCCGCGGCTACCGCGTCCTTAGCCACCGCATTACGTCAAATGGATAGGCACGACGCGGCCGACTTATTACAAGGCAGACCGTCTTGGTTATGAATTCTTAACACGTAAATGTTGAAGCCGTAGGAGCTGTACGGACTATTTGATACTATGTGTAGATTAAATGTTATTAGAGAATAGATTGGCCATCGGCCTATTGTAAAATCGTGTTAGTATATATTGTATAGAATCATTTCCGCTGTAGATAAGCGATGAATTAATAAATTATATTTGTAGTAGCAATAATAGTGCCTCATGTCTTGAAAAGAAATCACCGACGCTGTTTGGTGTACAGTTGGTTATTTTGTTATTTTTTATAAGTGTTTGAGTGTTCAGTGTATCAAATATGTATATGGCTAGCTTTACGTTTAATGTGCTTTTATGTTCTTTCATTACGTTTTATTCCAATGTCGTAGAACCACGTGCCAAATGTTCGATGCCACAGCATTACCTTGGCAATAACTAAAATACTGTACGCGTCTATTCTGAGCTTAACTTTGTGAAATTCCTAATAGCTTAGCAAAGTTCTCGTTTCATACAGTAATACAGGAACAAAAGCGTTGCATTTATTATTATAAAATATAATATACACTACTCGTAAAGCACACTACACTGCCTGTTTTGTTGAGTTGAAAAGTGACTTTGGAACCTATTATTTTCAATTATTGTAGTTGCGAGTATCGAAAGTAGTATTGCGGCCTAAATAACAATAATAGTAAGACAAATATTACACAAATTATATAAATATCTATAAGTCGCCGATTTAGTTACAATAACGCGGATTTCACCAATTATAATATTAGCCTATTTGTTTATTGTCAAAAAGCAACAATGATATAGAGCTCGTAATGACACTGCGTTACAAATCTGCAACTATATAAACGCACCTATTTAATCTATATACACTTTGAGGTGTGATAATATAATAATTAAGTTTAATAATAATGTTATATGCTATTCAATAGTTCCTACCATACCTACTGTACTAGGCGAAACCAAATTTATCAAATCAGATTTCATCGAGCGCTCTTTTTAAAATTTTTACTTTTGTAATAATAAAATTAAATTATGAAATTAATTGAAATATAATGAACATAGTTTGTACGAAATTTGAAAACCGAAAAAATATATATTATTAAAAAAGGAAGCGTTAACTCGACTGCTATTTCGAGTCGAGTCACTTTTTAACTCTTACAAAACGTATACTGGAACGTCAAGGAACTCTATAACTTTATGTATATAGATTGTAAATATTCTTACAAAATACACGTAGAAAAACAAATGTAATAGAAACCCTTGAGTTGTATGTAACGGAACTAATCACAGCCGTAGACTATCTATATATATTTATATATATATTTTTGTTAACGTGATGATTATTAAAATAAATGAATCTGTGATAATTGAATAAATATGAAATAAATTATGTTTAACTGTGCGTTTTGTTTTTAATTTCTCTCATATTTACAAATTGTAAAATACATTCTACCCGACCTACCTTCTAACCGACTTCTTACTAACATAATATGTATGTATATTACATTCCATACGCAAGGTAAAGTCAAGGGTATAAAATAACAAAGACTCAACAACAAAAAACTAATGAGTTTAAATGTCTCGCTCAATTTTGAAACTCCCACATCATACACAAATAACTGTCAATGCTGACATGACAGCCGTGAAGACTAAGAAAAATTATTTAACAAAGTAATGCTCTACAAAACTTAGTGAGAACGTCAAGCTTAGAGCAATCTAGTATGGTGGCATAGAATGATACTGGGATAAATTTGACTGACCTGCTGATATTACGATATTAGTATGATATGTATGTATGTGTGCTTCAGTTGGTACCGTAAGGACGCCAATGTAATGGAACAACTTGAAATCCCTGCTGACAAATAAACGATTGATTGATAGATAGTGCAGCTTTAGTGATCTTAACTGCTGAGCCAGAGCTTGTGGATTCCACTTCGAAGTAGCAGAAATTTTTGTATCATAGGGCGCCAAGTTAGTAATATGTGAGATTAGATAGCCGTGAGTAAGATGTCCCAAGATATAAGCGATTGCCTGAGCGATGTAATCATATATGTATGGACATATAATTATTCTTATGTAACACCTTAAGCTAAGAGACATAAAGGCGTATTCAATGTACGGAATTCCTTCCCGGTCCCTGGCTTAGGGGGAAACATTTCATAGGTGCACACCTCACTATAGTAATTAAATACATACATGTATGCCTGTATACATATGATAAATATGCATAAATTATAGTCGTTTTTTGTTACAGGTACTAAATACATTGTAGCTTGTTGAGGCACAAAGAATATTTTAAATATATTCCCGTCGGGTATAACAATATAACTTTTGAACACGCGACAAAGGCTCCACAAACAAAACGCACAAATTCCTTCGACAAACATGTACACAAAGTTACACTTGACTACTGACATGACACCCGTGTAAATTGATGAACTAACTTTTAACAATACACACACATGCACACACACCCACTCACACGACACACATCTTTATACACAGCTCTCTCCACATGGAACAGTGCTATACACAGTGCTTTTAACATATATTACAATAAAAAAGAAACGCAGAACAACAAATGAATTGATAACCTTTTTTGAAAACGAAAATAGCATTAATTAATGACAAAGGCTAGAAGAGTCGAAAGTACCTAAGCTTTCGCTGTTTAAAAACTGTAAAAAAAAAAATTATTGTAGGAAAACTTGTGATATCTGTTTGTTAATAAATGCGATCTTAATTAATTATCGTGACATTCGATCATATTCGTTTTTCTTATGAAAATGTACAATATTAAGTACAAACATTATGGTTAAAATGTCGATTAACTTCCACGTAGGATTGCTTAATACTAAATACTACGAAATCTTCAGTTTCTCGTTTTGTTACTGGTCTTTACATACACTATATAGAAATATACCTACTAATCAATATCCACTTATTTTAGCATTAAAACTAATTCGATCGGATAATTCAATTATCATTAATCAATAATTGAATTGTTTTTGAAATAAGTAAATTGAATAATTTACTTATTTCGAAAACAGTTGATTCACCGATAGTATTCGTATTTTTATAAAAAAAAAATTACTGCTCGATATCCTAAAGCCCTACTGATTTAAGAACTGAAACCTTTTTTTTCAAATATTTCACATTACACTAGGAGTTTTAATAGAAATATATCTATTATGGTATAGACCCTTCCAATCCTGTGCGATTGCAATACAAGTCAATGCATGCGGGGCTATTATTAGCCCTCCGACCAATGTAAGGGTTAATTTGTGAAGGGGGTAAGTTGTACCGCAGGTGTTTGATGTCGGTTTGTACTTCGCACCTCTAGCGTGAATAATTGTGCTAGTTCGGTCCAAATGATAGCGGGTTGTAAATAAATATAAAATATATCTTGTCACAAATCTTTCATATTACATTAGGTATTAACCATCGTAATACATATTCGCAGATACAAAGTAAGTTTAGTTTAAATATAACTAAGCAACATGCCCATTGCCAGTCGCGAAAGGCTGCAGGCAGAAGCTGCATGCGCCAAGCCGAGGACAGGGCGCAATGGCGCTCTTTAGGAGAGGTCTATCTCCAACAATAGACTGAAATAGTCCGATGATGATGATGAAGCAACGTGCAAAGCGTAAATGAAGTTCTATCAATGACCTATTTTCCTTTCAAAAAATAAATAATATTAGCTTAAAAATTTCTGCACGAAACATACGATATTGCCATGTCTATTTATGACAGAAGTAGGAAGAAAATATTAATTTCCACTGGGAACGGTCTTGGCCAACTTCTTTAAGTTCTTCTAATTTAAACAGAGACATAAAGGGAGAATACTAATAACAGGTAGGTATTACAATGCGAGCTTCAGCTACCTAATAACAGCATCCGCAGTAACGTTTCGTGTGCAGCATGAGAGGAAGACACTCAAGGGATGCAGACTGGGCGCCTGCCTTCTAGCAAATGGTAATTCGTACATGCTATGAACTACGTATTTATATATTATGATGGAAAAATAAGGTCGATATGACCAAAAAGATGCTTTAGTACTAGCTTTAACTAAAGCCTTCTTGATTATTAAAGATTACATTCATTTAAATTATAACACAGAGTATAATTACGTATGTAATAAAAATGTATAATTCACTAAGGGAATTAGTATGGGTTAAAAATAATAATTATTCCCCGGTTACGTACGGATTGCCCCTCAACGTTAGAAAGATTGAAGCATAGTCTACCACGCAGGCCAAATGTGGGTTGACATACCTAACAAATTCTTAGAGAACATAATGGAAATCTAAAACGCATTATGGTTTTAAATATATTTTTTATATCCGCTTACAAAGACGCCACACCCCAAAACGGCATTTTTGGGCATACATTTAAATACATTATAATGTCATTAAAATAGAAGGGCCATAAATAGGCAGGTGATGTTGTTAAATAAAAAATAAAATAGCCCTCGGCTACTGCAGGGGTGGAGGTAACCATTTGATAACCGACTTGTTTGACGATGACACGGTAAACTACTAATATCTGATGTATAAACAACTTTGATAAATAACCCTTGGTAATCAACTTTAGACTATGTCTGAAGTTAGACTACTAAGGTTTAATTTAAAACCTGATGACATTTATTATGAACCAGTACATGCCTATAGTAAAAATAATAACATTAAATAATAAAATTTTAGGACAGGTAACACACGATCACAAAGTGCAGTCTATGTTATGACAATCAAATAAATATAATAACATGTCCATATGTATCATACCAGGTGTCACACAATTAAAATAATATAATTATGTGCCCGTATTGAGGTTTTATTTTATCGCTACTCGTTATCAGCTAATCATAGAGCTGTATCTTTAATATGAATGCACCCGAGCCCTCAATAATAAAGGTGCCATACACAATAAACTTTACGACATGTTCGTAATATCGTAAACAAGTTTCATTTAATAACCCTAAAGAAACAGGTGTTCATTTAAAAATGAGACTACGCTCACATTTGTAGCGATGCTTTTGTTTCGCCGCTTAACTGGTGTCGACAATGTTCACTTCTATAGAGATTATTAAGGACATGTATGTATACGTATGTCCAATTTAAATTCAGTATCTATATTAATTTTAATAATAATATGTTTTAATGATAATTTTACATATATGTAGGTATACGGTATTTCTTTTCGTGCTTATTAAACTAAAAATGTACGTAAATATGTACATGTCCAAAGTAGAGGGTATATGAACCTCATTTAAATTATGTACTTTCTAAAGATTTTATAATAATATTATATTTGCATTTTTATTAAATTGTTGTATGTACTACATATACGTTAATTATTACCCTAAATCCCTTTATGTCACTCCCTTAAATTATGGTTATAATGCATCTTAAATGTTACGGTGTCATTAGCATTGCCCTATGTCTGGCAGAAATTAATTTGGCGGCGCAAAAAGACAGGAGCCTTAAAACCCTCGTGACCTTCGTGTGATAAATTGCTTTCAGCCCCTTTCTATCGATAAAGGTTCGCACCGATTATTATCTACAATATATTTTCATGGCAAGTGCAAAAAGGTCTTTACGAAGAAAAACTCTATAAGGCTGACAAAATAATATCCAAGACAGGGTTATTGAAATAGAGATATTTCTGGAGAAGAGCCGCTTTCAGTTATTATAATATGAAATTTAATCTGATTACAAATTGAGTACAACTTTCTCTATTTAGTACAAATTTTAGTGACCATTGTTAAGCGGCGTTAATTCTTTTTTACAAGTTTTGCTTAGCAAACTGGCAGACCGGTCAACCGATATTGATAAATAGACAGCGCCGCCTATGGATATGTACAGCACGAGAGGAGGTGTTAATGAGGTGTTGGCACTGAAGTAGAACTATTTTCCACCATTTCTTGAAGAACTCAAACGCTTTGGTAAGGTTATACACTAAAAATAAATTTGTACATTTAGCGAATATTCGTTACAAAGAACAATTTAATAATTTAATTGTTCGAATGTCTGACTTTGTGGATGCATAAATGTAGCCGGAATAGGAAATCCGAGAAAATAACTTTAAAAAATCTTCCAAAGACCTGAAGAAATGTTAAAAGATATCATATTGCAGAGTTATCGTTCCTACAAATCAGGCCAAACAAAGCGCAGTGCGATATCGACTGATAGGAAAAAAGCTGATCTTAACTTAACAATGTGAGGCACCACACCAACTACTAATTAAACCTCAAAATGTTTCACCAAACGTCAAAATGTTGGATACGTCAAATTAATTTAGCGCGCCCGCAAAAAGCCACAATCCTTAAGACCCTTCTAACCTTCACTTGATGAATTGCCCTACTCGGCCCTTTGTCGATATAGGGTCTTGATTGATTTCCCCGATTTTCAGTATTGCACTACAAGCAGGCTTAACTATGAACGGGAACACGTAACAATGTACCAATATAGTAAAAATGTGACTAATTTTGTCTGGACCCATTGGATATTGCTGAGATTTCGTTATACCAATGAGCAATGTAAAAAATCCTTTAATTTCCGAAGAGCCATCAAATGAATTGTTTTTTGTTTTTAATTTTTGACCAAAATTATAAAGAGTTCCCGTTACCTGCAATCAATCCAACTGATATTGGCTTCACCATTTTGTTTGTTATTTTGACGGTAACATACTAAATCTATTAGTACAGATCACAGTAGGTAAAAATATGTTAAGTAAGTATACTAAAGGTTTTGATTTTCTGAAGGTAAAAATAAATAGTCTCCACATGTGCCATAGAAATGGCTTAAATGACTTTGAAACAACTGAACATTAAGTCCTTAGTCATTGCTGAATCACAGCTATTCTTGTTTATGCACAAGATGAAACAAGTAAGTTGATTTGCTTTCAGCTCAGAGCTATTATGTAACACGAACGCGTGACTTGAAACATGACTCCATTTAAATTGTTCCATGATAAATAACAAAGGGACTTGATATTCAAGAAATGCCAGGCGCACAATGCCAAGTAAGGGCAGCGGAAACTCCTCAAAATTAATTCAGTCTGGGTAAATTCAACAAGTCGATGCAAAAGACAAACTCGGTCCAATAGCGTTCAAAGGTCCGTCCAGGTCAAATGAGAAGGGGAACGATATTATCAAATGTCGCTTTTGGCTCGGTGGCCGCTCGTGACTTACCTTACACGTAGCGCTGGGGGCTCAAGTTGGAGGAGTACTCGGAATTTACAAGCAGTCGAGAATAAGCTGGGAAATTAAATGCCTATTAAAATTTTAATAAAATGATTCAAAATATATGAACATAAAATTATTTAAACTTTCCGCATATATGCATATCATTATCTATTGTATGGCATTGAACGAAAAAACTGCTTTATCATATTGGTAAATATTGAAAGTTATTTCTTATAATCTAATATGATCTCAAAATCGATCACTGTATGAGTTCTTGGATTTAAAAAATGTATAGTCCTCATTTTTTATAGACACACATACCTATATACTTATATAAATACATAATTATGTACACCCTAACATTATTCAATATTACGTGATTTCGTGATAGGTATTAGTTAACAAAAGTAATCTTCTAAGCTTGGTAAAATGACCATTTAATATCATAATGATTGTAGCTGAAAGGAATATTAAACTTACACCAAACACCAAAATCGCTTGGACAAAGGAGTGGGCGAACTAAGAATGATGCGAATGGGCTTACAATTGTTAATTTAAGAATGGATATTATTTGTTTTGGGTTTAATGAGCGCAGCGATATGGATCTTGATTGAAAATTCCGTAATATTCACTATAAGTAGCTGTGAAGGGGCATTAAGGATACGAGACAATTGTATTCAAACAAATGAATTCCTGTCGACGCTTTGAATACGTTTACTCGCGATTATTTCGTTCGTAATAGAATGAATAAAGAAACTTCGTTATAATAATAGGAGGTCTACAAAAAAAAGAAGCAGCAATACATACAGTCATTACTATACTGACCTGTCAGTTCACTTACAGAGTAGACAGGGAGTACTACGTGCTAAATGTCGCTACCCGAACAAACCTGCCGTGGTTCTTCTAGAATCATCACTGTCTCCATACACACATGATTCGTACTGTGGTACTGTTGGTACTTGTGGTACTTGTGGTACTGTTCTAAAGTTAATCAGTTCATTTTCATTAACGACTATTAGTGGCAAAGATATTTTTGTATTATGTCCACTTTTTTGGTTATTTAGTATTTAGTGAGCACGGTAAACACTAACGTCATATTACTATTACATCATCCCACCAGGTCCTTAAAACATTAAACAGAAGACGCCAAGCGTCAAATATCTCTGTACCCTTAGAGATCTCTTTTGATTTCGTTTAGGTAATTATGTTATAATTAAAGTTGATTGTGACTATTTAGAAATCATTGCAGATATGTACGTCATTATCATATTTAATAAATGCATCCTACAAAGGTAAAACATTTTGGAAACTATAATAGATTTTAATTCAACATTATTCTTGTAATTACTGTTTTGATTTCATTTCATTTGATTCGTGTCTAGCAAGTATACAACAGAAGAACAAAAAATTACAAATCTGATTATCAATACGCTGATATCTTTTGTAATTATCTGTAAGTGTGTGTGTGGGCCCGAATTCCAAGTCAAAACAACATGTTTACGATCGCATCCCAATCGGTTTCCGTCTATTCGATGTTAGAGATAGCTGGATTGTACCCACGAATAATCGGACATGGCTTAATGAATCAAGAACAACGATGGAGTGATATGGCCCACCAACAGCGCACGCCGGCGTTTCAGCCAATATTTGGAATTTAAACCAATGTTTAACATTCGTTATTAATAGCCTGTACCATAGGAATGTCTTAATTATGGCCGCCCTGTGACTGTATCATTGGTACAAAATATGTACTCGTAGTTGTATTATTAAACAATGAATATTTTTTGTGTGTGGTTTTTATAACTGTAATGTATGTATGTACCTATAAGAACTCAGTGCTTTGTAACTCTATGTATGTTTCCTTTAACAGAATAAATAACACTTAAATTTCTCTTGCATTAAATATCGAATAATTCTTAAACAAAACTGTTCGGTACAGAATATAGGCTAGCATTGCCTATTTTTTAAAATATAACATCACTTCTGTGATCTCCAGAGGTAGGTAAAGGAGTGTATACTCCCACGTTTCACCATTTTCTTTGTACGTCCCATCATGGAATGAGGTGTAAGCCTATTGCCATACAGTTGGCACGAAATTTTACTAATTGCCTAATGTAAATTCTGTTCTCATTTATTTCTGTAGGTACAGGTAACCCAGTTTATAATATAAATAAAAAACAGACGAAAAACAACCAATGTTCTTCATTTAATCAATGACTATTGAGATTAAATAATTTAGGTCGGAACATGGTGGCCTTCGTCATGTGATCCTAATCAAATAGCCAGCATCCAATTACAACTATTACGCAAGGGCGGATGATCGGCGCCGAGAGCTTGGTCACTCGTAGTCTCACTACCTATATATTTGGCAAACTAAGAGATATATTCTTTTATTTCCTTTGTTCAATTTCTTTCATAGAAAACTTATTGAAAAAGTATTGTAAATAACAAGTCATGCGAGCAGTCAAGCGAGCTCTATCTAGGATATGCCTAGGATAGATAACACAGGTGTGTAAATTTAATTTCTTCATTCAATTCTACATTATCGTATAATCATTTTCGAATGTAATTATACTAACAGATATCATGTTATTCTATTCGTAATATTTATGAATAATTATGCAAGTGCTACAGTATTTTATACGATTCAGTTTTTGACTTTGAAAACAGTAATCTTGAGGCTCCTAACGCTAAAGCGTTGCGCATCAAAAAAATTTAAGAACAATTTGTTCTACCAAATAAATGTAATTGAATAACCGTTTCCGGGAATATCCTACAATCAAACTACGGTACGTAGGTAGTAAAAACAATTTACCAAAACCTTAGCGTCTTTAATCATACCAACGGGATTGAAAAAACCTGTGGCGGCATATCGACAGGTGTCCAATATCAGACAGGACCTTTTAACAGTGGGATTAGGGTCTATGCACACTGTTTTACAATACCATAAAAATGTATGTGTACCATAAACTTTATCCGTTATCGATGGACACCATTTATCTTTTATGTGCCACATGGAATTTTATCAAATAAAGTTTATTTATGTATGACTGAATTATGAGCCAGCTTAACTGACGTATGTTTTTGGGGGTAAACCCGATTAGTAGGTATAAGTATTAAGATTTAGTACTTATTTTGTATACATTTAGTAGTAGTCTAGAATTCATCCTCTCATTCCGGGAGTCTTGGATACAAATGTGTGAGGAGATCCGTGCTCCTGCAGTGAATTGATAAAACGGTCAAAACAAGCCTGATTAGTTTCGGATCTATCTAATATACTTTTAACTGAAATACTTTAAAAAACACATATGAGTTATAGCTACTAGCATTTTTAATAAGTACAAAGTTTCCTTATTAGGTGTATGTTACCATTCAGCCACAATACCACATTATTGCGGATGTATGCTTCTCCAGTAGATGCCAATCCACTTTTTAAAGTTCATTTTGGAACATCCTAAGTTATAGTTTAATAAAAAAGAGTTAGTAAAATACCAATAAGAATAGTGTTTAATAAGCTACCCACGTAACGTTTAATAGTAAAACACTTATCTCGTTAGTGGGAATATCATCAGCAATCGTCAGCCTTCTACAGTCTCTTGCTTTTCATAGGCCTCTTTAACAGCACGTCACTGAGCCGATCTTCAGCAGCTCTTCACTTCCAGCGTGAATTCCAGTGTGAATATGCCCTAATCTTTATGCATAATTTAAAATTTTATCATGACGAGGGTAGGCACTTACCTGATTTGTGACGTCACTTCCTATAAGCTATTAGCCGTTAAATGTCACCGAAGATTACAGTATAAAACAACTTCGGTGTTTAATTATAAATTAGATAATTTGATGAGTTTATTTTTAATAATCTGAATTCTTCATGTTTTTTTTGTTGTCTGTTGACGCATAGATTATAAATTGGTTTAGCTGTACCTCTACCCGTCAAGCGGCATCTTTTAAGTAACATATTTTGATTGTTTAGCAGACTAAATAGTTGAATTAAATGAATTAATTAACAAATACTTATATTTAGATACTCATAGACAGCTATGTTGATAGAGTGGTTCCTGGGCTGACTAATAAAAAACAATAAAAATCAAACAAAAAAACAATAAAAGACAAATAAAAACAAACAATAACATTAGGGCATAGATACGACAAAATTTTTAAACGTAGACATAAAGTTGCAAATACATATAAGACACATGCAACCGACTTGAACAGAAATGTAAGAATAAAGTCCAGTCACAAGTACAATTATTTCAAATAAAAGAAAGGGTAGTAACAAAAGTGTTCCATTTTATATTTTCAAGGTAGTGTGCGTATCTCGTGTACACTATACACACACATACAGTATACTCATACAAAGAATTTCTATGTAATTATAAATTCTAAGGTGCAATTAAAAGGCGATTTATGTAAATCGAATGTATTATTGCATCTATAAATAAAGCAGGTGTAATTATAATGTTCAAAATGAAGAAAATTATCTTTAATGTATTCAATTTTATTGTTTTAAGGATTTATTCCGACTGTTACATGATTGCGATGAACCGTTATAAAATTTATAGCTCATATTGTGTATCCATAATACATATAATTAATATTATATATAAATATTTGGGAACTAACTTCTCTATGATTATTTCTAAGTAACTTTTAATGATGACTGTAAATACACCACGTGCATTGATTTTGTTGGCTTAGAAGTGAAAATTGGTATTTAATAACTATTATAAATTGTTGATCAACTATAGAAGTATACCCTATAGAAGTATGTACTCAAATATATTTTTACTACAATCGCTTATAGTTACTAGCTTACCATCTGACTTCTATACTTACTAGTATACATTTTTATTATTAAAATCTTTAATCGTAATTGAGATGTATCGAATGCGAACAGACCAAAGAACGCCCATCAACAATAATTCATAAAAGTCCATAATGATATTACATGCGAGGCTCTTATTTTATTGTTTTCTCATGCATACTACAACTCATAATTTTTTTTAATGTCTTGTGCGGTTCCGTATTATTTTCTAAATATAATTAAATCCTTATATCTATGGTTTATGTGGAATTTATTAAACAGATTTAAAGTTTTATCTTAATACTCATTTAAAACTGTCGTGTTGGCCGAGTGGTTGCAAGTGCGACTGCTGAGCGATAAGTCATATATTTGAAACCCGTGTCGAGTATGTTGGGTTCTTTAACTGAAAATTCCTATTAGTGGCATGGAATCAGGATTCACGCCCGGTGTATGACAATAGGCTCACCACCTATTCTATGGTGGAACGCAAACGTAACTGGTGTAACGTATGCCTGTACTACACTGTTCTGCCTACCTCTTCATGGATTACAGTCGAGATGTTCCGTTAATATACAATTCCGTTTGAAGAGAAAATACACCATTAATAAAGTCATATTATGCTGTTAGTGTAGGTTTTCCACAATTATTTACAAAGAGATTGACGTTTGCGCAATATCACGTTGTCAGCTTGTTTTTGTGGTTGCAAATGGTTTACTTTACACATTTATTAATCAATTACTTTGCAATAATCCGCGCCCACGCAGGATTATTAATGGATTGTTACAAAGTGACTAATTGTATTTATTAACTGTGGATATTCGCAGAGTAACGCCTGATACAATTAATGATATGTATTTATAGATAACAAAATGAATACTTAACATCAGATCCATTTTGTACATGCTTACCTAATATCATCATTATCGAACCATTTTTCTGTACCACTCAGAATAAACTGGGTTAAAGCGTTAACATGCTGGCCAAGTGCGGGTTAGTAGACTTCATGGAGAACATATTGGAGAAATTTAAGGTGTGGAGGTTGACTCGCGATGTTTTCGTTTACCCAAGAGATATATAATTTTAAAAGCAATTTTTTCGTAAGGAGGTGCGCTGGATGATAGAACCCGGAACCCCAGTCAGTAGCTTCAAGCTAATAATAATAATAAAAAATAATGAAAATTTGAAGCCACACATTCAAATCTATGTTCTTTATGTTTATAACTTCCGTTTCACGCATCATATCTCATGAAATGATCACACGGTAAACACAATTACTGCGCTCTACCGGAAGCACTTCAATAAATAATATTTCCATATAACAGGCAACATCAACGCACGCTTCGGGAAATAAGTCAGTGTATCAGTATGCACGGTATCGGATGCCAGAGTTGCGCATATTAATAACTTTTTAACGAATTTTTTCGACTGCGGAACTTCATTAAAATATGATATATTAATTTGTGGTTCCGTAAAATTGCGCGTGAAATATTTTCATCCAATAATGTTGGATCAATAAGGATCACGTTGTACTGTTAGCTGTTGAGAGTTAAGCTAAAAATAATTTGCTAGACAGCACACATTTATAACAAGAGAGATGGGGATTAGCGTATTTGTAAAAGGGACCTTTTCATACTGAAAAGGACCCGTGGCCAACAGTAGAACGATAAAAGCGTTGTTGATAATGAAAAGTCCGATTTTCTTTATTTGTATAGATTTATTGATAGGTAAAAAAATAATAAACAAACAATTTACAACAAATTACACCTTACGAAATAAACATGGGCGATAGGAGATAATACAGGTTCTGCCGACACGAAGTCATAGTCTCATGCAGCGCTGTTTTTCAGTCTTATACGAGTCATTTAGAAATTTGTTATTTTCAGGAGGAAATACTTTATCTTTCATCGCTTACTCTTTTACGGTTATATGTGTTATCAAGCCGGCAACACCGCAGCGCTGTTGGAGTTTTATTAACAATGGCGTAGTGGACATTTCATTCAAAATTACTGGAAATTTTTGATTAATCACCACCAGTTTCACGGTTTATTGAATTAGCTTAATAAACAGAAACGCATGCGTAACAAATGTTTATTTATAAACATGTTTACTTCTATAACCTAATTGTTACTTGTAACAACTATCAAGCGAGCTCCTTCAATTCGGATACCTATATTAAAGAAATAAGGGCGATATATAATTATGATTTTTTATATTATTTCATTATTTCCATGGTTGAGTGTTTGCAAACGCGACTGCTGATCGAAAGGTGCCTACCAGATACTCATCTGCCTACCATATATCTATAAGTGTGAATGTCGTACGATATTTATAAATTACATATTTCTACACAACTACTCATAATTTGTACTGAATATGTAATAATAAAAGGTCTCATAACTTAAGAGTACTCAAAAAATAGGTTACCAAACAAGCGCCGAGCAACCTTTCAAACAGAGTGTCATCAATCGTGAACCGAGTGGTTGCCGACTTCCGCATTCCCAACCTGCCCTAGTTCCTGAATTGTAGCTATCCAACTGTTTCGATCTTGTGCCGCATTACGTAACGAGCCGTAGGCATTCACTAGAACAAACTCACTCAGGTATCCAATGTACGTTAACACATAAATAACTTTGCGTTGTAACGTCCCTTACTTAATTTAAATGGCGTTGTAATGAACGCGTTATCATAGCCATCGTCAATATCGTCACCATCAATATCGTCACCATCATCATCATTATCATTATCAACTCTTTTATCGAACCATTCTTGGACATGCGTCTCCTCTTAGAATGAAAAGTGTAATAACCTATTACAGGTTATAAATTAGAAAAATATTGTATCCAACCATAGCACGCTATTAAAGAATAAAAAGTCTCAAGATAGAAGCGAAATTGTTTTCAAAATAGTCATAGTCATGAATTATAAGGTTTTAACTGTGACGACAATATTACAACTGGTGCAGTGACACATTTTCTTCTCACGCACTTATTATATACGAGAAGTGGAGAAACCAATACTCTCCGAACATTTGTCGAGACAGCGGACGAATTGTTTCAGAATGATCTCGAAGTAATGCTGTGTCATGAATAAGTATTGCTTTGAATATTACAGAGTTATGTCACTATTTTTCTTTCGAAGTTTATGGAATTTTTTATTTATGTTTTGTAACCACTTTCTTATATGCGAAATTTTAAATATATACACATTTTCAAGAAACCGTGAGTTGCCATCGTCTGTACAGAATGGAATTTGTTAATTGTACTTTTAAAGAAACGCCAGTTATTATCGACTCACTCGACAGTAGCAAGAAACTAGTTTAGATATTGTTTTTAATTCTTTTTCTCCACGCTGATATTGTTCTCCAAAGTCTGAGTGCAATATTTCAGAATAGATGATGAGTATAAATTATGAAATTATTACAGTTCAGCATGCTAGTCGACATGAATCCTACTTGGGAAGCTACCGATAGATGTAACCCTCTTTATACCCCACTACTGCGAACTGGTTCCTTTTGGAACCACGGAATCTTATACAGTCTTAGTTTATTAATATATATAATACTTTTTAGAAGGAATCGAATCTCACCCACCTAAGTCGAGATATTAAAAAAAGATATTTGATACATCTTTTTAAAACATGTTCATCGCCCAAAGCATTCTATAATATTACAGTAACTGTTGTTAAGAAACAGCACACTTCTTGCAAGGCATCCCAGTGTCTGATAATATCGCGACAGGACCATTGTCTTCGGAGAAGAAAGGAACACGAACGCGTCGCGACTCGATGTCGAGAATCTTATTAACATTTTGAACGCAAATCAATTCGCGAGTGTTACCATATGTCTTTCGAACAGAAATATTGTCATCTGCTCTCGGAATCGATTCTCCTAGAGATTCCATCGATTCATCAATTGCAACGATTACCTATATAAATGAGTGTAGGGCAATTATTTTCACTAATACTTAATATTATTCGGGCAATGTGGTAGATTATACTTTTCTATCATCATTTCAGCATTATGGTGGATTATACTTTTCTATATGGTGAGCCTGTCTAAATCTAGTGCTGGACAGAGTGGTTTTTGGTTAGAATCACAACGCTGGGCACGCGTGTTGGGGATCGCTAAACGTGACTCCTCGCACCGCATATGCTGCTAACCAGAGGCGACCAGAGCATATAGCCGTTCCTAGACAAGCTGCGCCATATA
>DWME01004264.1:0-16621 GCA_018244795.1 Parelbella ahira ahira
CACATTACTCTCATATATTAGACAGGAGTATCTATATTGGTATAACGTTTAGTCTTCAATTACTAACTAATTCATTAGTATTATTTTTTTTGTTTTTATACCCATATATTGACTGCCTCGGTGATCGAGCGGTTGCAAGCGCGACTGCGGATCAGGAGGTCCTCGGTTCAAATCCCGGGTCCTTATACCATTGGATTTTTCTAATTTGGAATTTCTAGTAACGACTCGGAGTCTGGAACTGTGCCCGATGTATGGCAATAGTCTCACCACCTATTCCATGGGACGTACACGTAATTAACTGGTGAAACGTGAGAGTGTACAACACACCTTTGTTTATCCCCTTGGAGATTACAGGCCTGATATTACGTTATAATAATAATTATTACCCACATCATGCCGTGACCCTTTCGGAGTAGGCAAAGTGCAACGTGATATATCGGAACAGAAGATGTTAAAAGTAATTTATTTTAAATAAACAATATAATAAACATTGTGGAATACGTAGTGCCCTTGTGATACCGATATTGTCTATTTTTTTCTTGTTTTACTAACGTGAAACCAATATAACAAAAAATCTCCATTTTTCCAATTGTTGGATATAATGTACCTTTGGTAAAAATACGTAGGTTTTAAGTATTTCAGGAGCATGCTGCGCGCATACGAAGGCCCTCAAAACTCAAAATTTTCTCAAGGATCACCGAACAATTTATACCTCTGCAAACCCACACTTGGCATACGAGATAGACTGTTTCCTCAAACCTTTTAATTTTGAGAGGAGATGATATCCAATAACGAAAATGTAGAAAAGGGCTCTAGTAATAAAGAATTGATACTGAATATCCAGTAAACTCCTGATCGCTACCGAAAAAAATATGACTAGTACCGATAAAAACAATTTGGTATTGGACCGAAAACACATGCTCCATAGTTGATCAATAAAAGTGAACAGCAGCAAGGTGTGATTAACATAGCTCGAGGGGAGCAATATATGTATGTATACACGCGAATATCGCTGACGCTGCCCCCAACGCACCGGTTTTCTATTTACACAATTTCCGGTTGGATACTCTACGTACATCGTACAACCTGGTAAAACGTAAGGCTTGGTTCACCGTGACTTCCGTTTTACTTTATTTATTGTATTTTTTTTATAATTTTACCATGCGTTATTGTAAATATAGAACTAAATATGTACTTCAGAATGACTGTGACATATCATTGGCGTGCTATTTGAGAGGCATAATATAACCAGTAGGGGACGATGACTGGCTGATAATGTTGTATTAGATGAGCTTGAACTACTTTGATTAAAATAATATAGAGGAAATTGGTTAATAACCATGGTAAGTAAGAGTCCTTAATCTCTTCTCTTTTGGGGAATATTAACAAATTTGTAACATTTATGTAACAAATTTTGTTACATTGTATATGCACGAAGCAATAAACATTATATTACATATTCCTATATATTTTGTTTTATTCTCGAAAGTTCTTTGGATCTAAAGACTGTTGTTATGATTCTAAAAGTACACTATTAAAGTTGCTTTTATAAAATTAAATCAACAAAAAGACATACCATATTCGATAACATAATTCACAACTTATTTTGCCCAAAATGAGTCTTTTGGTAACCCGATAACCGTGTCTATCACTTACCAGTAACTTCTAATTTAGCTCGGTATTTATCTCATATAAATAAAAAGGTATTCTGTATACTGTGACTAGAAAAGCTATAAGCGATTTTAGTCAAGCTAGGTGTATACAATTTCCAGTTGAATGCGTGGAGCCCAAAAGCTGATACAGCGAGCGTAGCCTTAGTTTACTGATCGCCATTTATAGACCTGATGTTTATCTTCTAGATTTATCATTCTCATCATGGACGCCCGCCACTTTCGCAGTCTTCTAAATAGTATCTAACCTATTCGATCATAGAAAGTAGGACTAATTTTTTCACTTGATATTTTTTAACAATCCATTCTCTCCACTCTAAAGATTTATACAATCATTTCTATAGTTTCGTATACGCATAGTTTCGTATACGTATAATTTGCAACTAGACATTCATTCGAATCTATTAGTCTCTAAAACCGTCCTATTCAATATCTACGTAACATTTGGGTCCTGTTAGGGTAGGGTCGTTATTTCTGGCTAACTTATCAACATGGCGTTCATATAACGTACCGTTACAGCATTCGGCTATCTCAGCTGACTTAGGAATGTCTCTTGACGACCAGCGTAGACGTTTCTTCCGGTGAGCTATGGACACACAGTGTAACTACAACAGTAGGTTACCTGTCATTTTTAGGATCTGTGATTTTACTAACTTAATTTTCTAGTAGTGGCTCGGAGTCCGAATATGTTTTTTTATACTTAGACTGAGAAACCACTTGATAGTAGACGGTCACCCTCAAGTGCCAGTAAGTGCGCCCGATGTATGGCAATAGACTCTCCCTTTATTCCATTGTGGGACGTAAACGTAACTGTTGAACGTGGGAGTGTACTAAGTTCCTCTGCTTACCCCTTCGGCTATTATAGGTATGATGTTGATAATTTAATTATATGTAGAGTAATAGTTTTTAAACATATTACTAAAATAAACTGTTTACTCATTCGTCCACGCTATGCTCAAAGATTCTGGTGACTTTAAACCACAAACAACTAGAACTATTTGCGTCCCAAGCCCTTCGGTACTAAGCAGATTTATCTGCCCATCGAGCTCGGAGATAACAGTCGAAGCTAAACGGTCACTTGGAGCGGTTGAGACTTTGAGTGTTTAATTGAGGACCGCAAGACTAATACGTTGCATCAACTTTAGTGTTATGGCCGTGTCGGCTCATTTTACGATGTTCAAATCTTATTAGAGGAATTCAGTCGCCACGGAACAGATTCTATGGTTAATGTTTCTCGATATAACAATTTGACATCTTATCTTTATGCAGTTAAAACAACCAAAAATGTAATTTCAAGCCTGTACTCCTTGATAGGTGGAGATAGGTAGAGGAGTGTAGTATACTCCCACATTTCACCATTTACGTTTTTACGTCTCATTATGAAATATGCAGTCAGTATATGGAGAGTCATGACAATAATTGTCATGCCCCTCCATGGCATGCCATTGGAGAGGCCTATGTCCAGCAGTGGACGGAATTGGGTTGATAATGATGATGATAATATTGTCATGCACCGGGCACAATTCGAATCTCTGAGACACTATTAAAAATTTAAAAGATAAAAAAATCCAATAGTACCCCACCCGGGGATCTAACCCAAGACCTTTTGATCTGTAGTTGCACTTGCAACCACTCGACCAACGTGAGCGTCCAACAAAAAAACAACAAATTATACAATGTGGGTATGCAACACATATCGAACATAATGTAAGTAGTACGCATGTGTAAAAAAAGTAATTTAAGTTGAAGCGTTTAGAGATGGGTGTGTATATGTAAAGTAGATAAGTCACATGATCGCAAATGAAGCCAAAACCGATAAGACCATGTATTAATATTGGTTTCCATTAGGCTTCTGTATCATTAATAGCTTAATTTTACTGGGTTCAAATCCCGGATCAATTGCAATTGGCTCGCCACCTATTCCATGGGACGTATACGTAACCGGTGAAATGTGGTAGTGTACAACACTCCTCTGCTTGTCTCTTCAGGGATTGCAGGCATCATGTTCGTCTTTTTTGTTTTATTTTGCATCAGAAGAACAAATTCTGAGAAAGAAAAACAAACCTTACACATTTCAAACCAAGTTCAAAGTAAAATATAACATGCTTCACCCATTATGCGACCGCTGGCCGCTTTTACAACAGTTCCAAAATATGTAATTTAGGTTAAACTTATACGTAGAACACATCTTCATATACCCGGACCACATTAATCTGTCCCTGTCGCCGCAATAATGTCACTCGGTTCGGGTCGCAGTTTAATAGCTCCGAAAACTCCAGTCATGGGCCATTTAGTGCGGCGTCGTCACTTGTTCAGGACGCGTGGTTCTATCAACAATACTGCATTGATTAATTGTATGCGTCTGTACAAAACGTATCAGGTTGGCGGATGGTAGACTTATGACAATTTTGCTGTTTCTCCGCTGAAACGACAGTGGTAGCATAGAGTCATAAAACGTCATAAAAGTCATAAAACGTATGTGAGTTAAGCCGGTACATATATAATCATGATACCATAGAATTCAACTTAACTTTTGCGGGTTCTTGACGACAAATCATCCGGCATATCTCTTTGCAAATTCTCTGTTATTAAATATTACTTGCGGTACCGAAAAAGGAAAACTTAGTAAGAAAACTTGCTCGTTGTTAAGTATTCCACAATGTTCTGTGAGGCGTGTGAAGTCTGCCACCCCAGTGACAATAAAACATAGACCCAAAACACTATATACAAGTTTTTTTAAACAACTGATAAAGTCACTAGCCATTTTATTTTATTTTTATTATTATCCCCACAGCGTTTTTATCCAACAGCAAATTATTTTACGCCCGAAAATATTTGAAATACTTTTCTAAAGTATGTCATTATTCACATCTAATGAATCATACACCTCAAGTTACTTACCAAGAATAGGTGATTTGTCAAGTCGACATCAATAAAGTTCGAGTGAAAGGGCCAAGCCTTCCAGGTGAGGGCGTCTTTCCACTTATTAACTCAAATTTAGCTACCGCATAAATAGTCTTCGTCGAGTCTTTGCGATAGGATTGTAAAGTTATCTAGCACTCCATGTCCGTTAGTTCACGTTCATGTTTAATTGAATAAAAATTTTAAATGTTTTAGGGCGGACAAAGGCTCCACCCCAGGAACCCTATGCCGAAATACCGGGATATCTTAGGGGGTAATTTTGAATCAAGTGGCCATTTGTTAAATAATAATTTTTAATTTTTAATTAATAAATAATAATGCCAAATAATAATAATTATTATTATTTGGCCATTTGTTAACTTAATTAAAAGAAAAAGCTCATCTAGACTGTTCAGAGACAAATAACATAGGCACTATATCGTTGGCCGATAACACATATTTGATAAATGTAAAGACACCCTCGAACACGTTTCAAAACGTATTTTATGATTCATTGCCAGCAATTCATAAACATAAAATTCGAGATATTCTCAGTTCGGCTGTCGGACGGCGTCAAAATTTTTATTCGTGCGCGAAACCAATGCTTTCACATCCTTCTCTTTCCTTACTTTTATCTTTTCGTGAGCTATTGTGAATTATCTTGGATTATGACTATAGCTTAATAGGTCGTCATGCACTCTGAAAATATTTTCTAAACTTTAGAGAACATTTTTAAACAGTACACAATGTTTTATGGTCCGTAGTTCCTGTGGATAGTACCTGATTGATTAGTTGGGTGTTTTGGGTTTACCAGAATTATCCACTCAGGGCTAATATTTTTGTGACGAGCACAAGTATTTGTATCGGAGTCAGGGTGAAAAAAAAATATTATGAATAATATATAGGTACTTGTTGAATGTTGTAGGTTGAATATAGGTACTTGTAATATACATATGTACTCGTACATATTTATATAGATTATCAGCTGTCTGAGTACCACAACACCGATTCTGCCTACGTTACCTACTTTTTGAAAATATAAGCAGAAGTGTATGGTATGCTCCCTCGTATCACCAGTTACGTTTATGTCCCACTATGGAAAACAATATTATTTTTGACAATTCTGACAAAATTTAAAATCTTATCAACTAGGCGATCGCTCCGTACGCATTAGTCAAGTGACAAATCCCTCTCTAATACCCTATTTTAATACAAACACGTCTTAATTAAAGCGTCGCTTTGGAGAAAACATTTTGCGTAAAAGACAACGTAATTTATAATAAGGATTACAAATCCTTTGTCATAATATCATTTGCTCATAACTTTCGTCGTAATACTTGGAATTATAAACGTTTCTGACATGTTCCCTGTTGTTGAGAGATTCAGGCGTGTCCATGGAATATATAAAAACCTTCAATGATTATTTACATGGAATTTAATTGAATGACGTGGCTACGCAATATCTTAAATCCTTTGAAATATCCTAAATCTGGACCACAGATAACACAATTTTTGCGAATAACAAACGAATCTGTAGAAATATAGCTTCTACACCTTATAAGCAAACAGTGGGATCTACCAGCAGAATACCTACTTGTCAGGAGGTCGTATAATTCTGTGAGAAGTTTACATGTGTGATGGCAAGAGTTGCTCTCTTCGGAAAATTAATAGACACCGATGCGGCGTACAGAAATGACGACATATTTATAATTTAATGCTGAATCTGTTTATCTTTCGCATGTGATTTGTTCGTCATCAACTGAGCAAAATATTTACTGTTTCGGAAAATTTTGTTATAAGCCTTTTGTTGCGAAAAGTTTTAATGACTTTGAAATAAAGTGAAAATATTTGATAAAAGTTCGTTTGTGATCAGGACGGATATATAAAAAGTTACATGTCAATAGCGGTTGTTTAGTTACAGGAATCTTTTTTCCTATCGTATGCAATTCATGAGAAGATTTATTCAGAATGAATTTCATTTCTTGTAAGGGTAAAAGAAAAAATACTGAGTCATAAGTCTTCATGTAGACATTTGCGTATATGTATGTATATGTATAGGTATTTGGAAAATAGCTTTCTCATCTTCACCCTATTCCCGTCTAGTGCAAGATACAGAATTCCCCGATATCACATCATTGAACTCGATCTTCAGTTCTTCGTTTCTTACTGCTGCCAACCACTTTTCAAATATCGTCACCCCGCCTAGGTGGAGAGCACCCTATGTTATTATGAGCCCATCATCATCCTCTCTCAGTCCAAAGACCCATTATCCCCACGATAAGCATACGGGTTCTACGCTGCTGCCCGGAGGCGGCCAGGGCACGTAGCCATGCCTCGGCAGATCTACCGCGATCTATGTACTATGTAACATTAAAAACATCAAAGAAAAAGAATGGAATTTCTGAAGACTAAGTCAAAAAGCCCGTCAGCCATAAGAATACGTCGTTCCGTTTCAACTATTAGGAAATATTTTTCAAGGGAACCCCTTACAAGGGATCCCTTGTTTTGTTATCGGATTCAATCGGATTTTTACGGCTGACTAAACATTTTAGTCACGTAGTCATACTCATGCTCTTAGGTAGTTGTCTCACTCATTGTGATACATAAGCCTTGCTTAAACTCTATCATCCCCACAATCATACCCTTTTTATTTATGGTTTATATAATCAAACTTATATTCGCCTAGAATTATAACTTGTTATTCTCTTTAAACACCTCTAATCAATATTACACCATTTGTTTTTATCTTTTAGACTGACAAACACCAAAGACTTCACCGGCAGGTTACCAGCCCTGAAGGACTCTCTTAACGTTCTTATCTTTTTTCCTCTTCTGTCTTTAGTGGAAGAGAAAATTTTAATAATGGTCAATACCTATTTTTAAAAACAATATTTGATCTTAATAGTGTAGGATACCTGAAAATATCTTGGAATTATATTAGTATTAGCTCCATCTAGCGAAGAATTGAATAATTAAGACACAAACATGTATGGCGTACCGATCAAGCGTCACTCGTCTTGTGCCCGTCGAACAGTCAACATATCTAGAAACTTACGCGTGACCATTTCTTAGTGATTAATTAATTTTATTTTCTTAGTGCTTATATTAAAATTATTCCGCATCACCATTTTTCTGATAGAACACTCATTGGATATATTTAATATGGGTTTAATATAAGTAGATAATATTATTCTTCTTTACCGTTCATGTCGCTTTTCACTCGTAATACAAAATATACCTTACTATCGCTCGATAATCTTAGATTATGTTCACCGGAAGTATATGCCATGGTAAGAAAAGGTTATTTGTACCTTTTCCCTACCACTTATTAAGGAGAGCTGCTTTCTTCCCTTTTTGAGGTATAGCTCTGTGAACCCTATATAGTCTATACTATCCTTAGTTTAAAGCAACCACTGCATTGTTAAAAGTACGAGTACTTCATTCATAAACGCAATTCCATCTACATTATGTGTCTATAAATATTAAAAAGAATATTTTGGAAAAACTAATTTAAGGCTATCCGAACACAAATTACATAAAGCCCAGTTTATGGCAAGTAGACAGCTGATAAACGCATACTCGCATTCCTAAATATTTCATTCTTGAATATCGAATATAAGATATTACTAACAATGAAGAATTCTTCGTTGTCATCCCTTAAATACTTATTCTGAGTAGGAATCGAACCTGACTCAGCACCAAGGTTCACTAAATATTGAATTAGGCCAATAAAAAATACTCTATTAATAATTTAATCTATTCGACATTTATTAAAAAAATCCTTTCCGTTTTCGTAAGCACGCTGGTTAAGGATAAATGCTTGTTGCCCATTTTGTTCTCAGGCATAAATAAATTTATTACCGAGATTACTCTTGTTTTATAGGCTCAATACAGTTTTCTTAGTATGTTATATACATATTTGCTAAACCTCACGAAACTCCGTTTACAACCACTAAACACAAAAGGCTCCTTCTTACCTAGAGCAACCTTGGAGTATGTAAAACTAACCTGCCACCGTGCATTGAAAATATAAATAAATAAGTAAAAAACGTAAATAAAATCTTATAAAGTAATTTAATATTGAAGTCGTTAATTAGATATTGATATTGGGTAGTACAGACAGAACATGTATTACAACATACTAACTAACTTACTAATTATATTTAAGCAAATTGTCAACTCATTCTTTCATTCGTTCGCTTATCAATGGCTCACTGTCTCATTCCCCTGTCATCGTCAGAAACCATGTCAATTAATAGATATAAAATAAGTTCCGGACAATAGAACTACAGTTTAACATAAGTAGTGTTAAAGAAAAGTAATTTAGTACTTAAGTACGTTACTAATAATAGAATTGTTAACAAGTTTCCCAAAGCTATTAGAGGGCTTCATTGAATAGATCTGAAAGTTGCAAAGTGAAGCAACCTTTGAGGCCTATATTAGATATTATAATATTCAAAGTTTAAAAGTCATTTCGAAGATATTTTTACTTGCTAACTTTGAAAATATTCAAAGCTTTTTGTTGTGGTGTAGCAGAACGATGTCAAATGACGTCACGTTCTAATAGCTGATCCGTACACAATTGTACATCCCTTAGGTATATATTATTATACACAAATATCTTGTATCTAACTATAACATGAATGTTGTGTAACAAAATACTTAAATATCCAATCCATTCCCAAGAAACTACGCTTACATCAATTGAGCTATAATTAACTCCAGAAATATGTCACCCAAAGCAAAGTTTTGAAGGAAGGTAAAGAGTTGACGAAAACTTTGTATTGAAACGGGGAACAGAAAATTCCAGTGCCAAACAAAGGTCCGCCATTTGTACATGTTTTCGGTCTCCGACATTCTTACGTCTTAAATGATGGTGTAATCTCATCTAATGGTTCAACTTTAACCGTTAACGTCAAATAGCCGCCTGGCATAGACTAGTTAAAGTGTGCAGACGAACCCAGTAAAAGTCGAAATACAGAATACGTAGATAATTTTCTTTATATTTTTTTATTTTCCATTGCTTATTATGGGAGTGGAGCTCAGACTATATAGTTTACGAGTTCTGCATTTGATTGAATTGCTAGTAAGACAGTCAATAGGACATGTCTCAAAGAATTTAATGTCATTTGTAGTTAACAGGTTGAAATGTTGAAAAGTAGGAAAAAAGTTAATTTAAAAGATAAAAAGGTGCATTAGTGTCTAAAGTATAAAATCTAAGATTAAACTAAAATCCAACTTGCAATCAGTACTAAAGCGAGGAGTTTTAAATACAATTCCCGTAAATAAGGAAGACAATAATATCAATCCTTTTTAGCGACAATAATAGAAAAAGACTTTCCTTAGATAGCAAAAGGTAATGTTCATAAAACATAAGACAAGTGTACCTTCTTTTAATGTATAATCTATGAGAGTCGTATGGCAGCTCCCTTGTGGCGTGGCGCGAAGATAAGCGGCGGCGTATTTATCTAAATCGCTTCAATGTTAGCAATAATAGACCTTTATGGTCTGTTATCTATGGCCCTATGGGGGTGTCACAATGCGGAAAGTACTTCGATAATAGGGTTATAAGCTGATACTAACGATTGTAGGTTTGGAAACAAATGGACGTGATTTGATTCAGTTAGAACAGAGTAATAGAATTGACGTTATGATGTCGTTATTTATGACTTCAAATGCTATAGTAATTTTGAATTTTAAAATTTTAGTATACTTTTAATGGCCGAATCATGGAGAAAATACAATCATAATTCATTGAATTTCTAAGTTTGAACATTATTGAGATGTGTACGTCAAAGAATAGGTTTCTATAATATTTACTTTGTGCTACTATTTTATCACATACTATGATATCTGACATTAGTGATATGAACGGAAACAATGAGTATTATTTTTTTAGCATTATATTAGCTTTACACGCTTATTCTTCTTCTCACAATAATTTTAATATTCATATATTCTTATTTTAAATATTGGAACAATTGACTAGCTTCGATTTTCTGTCAGAAATTTGTGGTTGTGATTCAGAGTCTGGATCAATGTCGATGTATGCCAATAGGGTCACCACCTTTTCTGTCGTAGGACATGAACGTAACTGGTGAAACATAAGTATTTTACACTCCTCTCCCTAGCTCTTCTAGGATTACACACGAGATGTAACTTTGTTTTCTAATTGTATTAAAGTGCTAATTCTAGCCCTCGAACGCGTTCACCTATAACTTGAGCTATAAACAAAAACGAATTTGGATTTCTAGGCAAAGCAACTACATTCAACTATTTGTCTGGACCAGATTGATTACGAGTACTCAGAGAAAGGAATGTTTAAGTGTTTTGTTCTCTTAGACCTTTGTTATATTTATTGTTTGTTTGAGGTATTTTAAAATTATATTAAATTCGGCCTGAATGGAAATATTCGCAATTTAAACTGACTATATTAAAATAATATAATACGTACTTAATTTGATTAATAAATACTATTTACGTTTATTGCATGACATGCATGACATGCAAAACGCTGTGTACATAAATATGTATGTGTACAAAACATTGCACAACATAGAAATAATATATATAAGAGCATATAATATGTAGATTGCTCTTATATACAAGTATTGAAAAATTAGCACATTCTTGTTCCAAATATTGTACAGGACGCTCAAAACACAAATTATAAAAAAAAATTAAAAATTCGATGATTTAAATCCTTTTCCAAAAAACGTACTCGTATGACAATTACTCCTTATAATGCTTAACAAGTATTGCTCGTACAAGATTCTGTTTATGTTAGCACTACTTCAAATATATGGCACAAATGGTTCGCACGTACTCGTAAAATCACACCCCTGTTCATACAAGGGAAGGTTTCGTAGCGATACGTCATGACATTCATCTTTTTTCAGCTATAGCCTTCAGGGCGGATTCAACTCAGACGTACCAATTCATATTTTGATTATAACATCACGCCTGTAATCACCCAAAGGGTAGGCAGAGGAGTCAAGTACCTACACTCCTATGTTTCACCAGTTATTTTTACATCCCAGAATGGAATATGTGGTGAGCTGAGCACAAATCATATTTCGTTTATACCTTCAAAATGTTGTGAATGCAACTCTTTTTATGTTTCATAAATCGTATTAGGCATTAAACTGTGATTTGAAATACAATAACCCTTGTGTCGTTCCACTATTGGTCTTAAGTCTTCTTCCAGAATAAAATGAGTTAAGGCCATAGTCTGCCACGTTGGACGTTTACTATCAAAATAAAAAAGGTAAAATCACGCCTGTAATCCGCGAAGAGGTTGGCAGAGAAGTTTAGTACACTCCCGCGTCTCGGCAGTTTCGTTTAAGTCCCACTATGAAATAGGTACGATAGTGAACCTATTGCAACGCACCGGGCACAAATTCTATTAAAATATTATATCAAAACATATAACTCTTGAGTGCGTTTTAAAAATATATTTGTAGTTCGTCTGTGCGTTCGCTAATCGCCTGTCACAGTACAGAAAATTGGTAAAGTTTGCATGATAACGGTATCACACCGCCCTATGACATTGTAATGTGCTTTATTTTTGTACACAAACAATCTTAATAGCACTTACCTTGTTCTTTATCAACTCTACTTTTAAGACGTTTGTTGATATCTTCCCAATAGTTATTCATGCGTAGAGTTAAGAATATAGCTTGTTAAAAATGTCTAGGTGTGGCGCAGTTTGGATCTGTGCCCCGTGTATAGCGATAGGCTCACCATCTATTCCCTCGTGGGACATAAACGTATCTGTGGAAACGTAGGAGTGCACTACACTCCTTTACCTACCCCTTCGGGGATTACAGACGTGATGTTACGTCAAAATTGTTTTTTTCTGTATCAATACAATTAGACAATAATATTTATGACCCAATATTTCGTTACTTAATTAAAATCATGCAATAATAGTAATAATAGACTAATTTGTAAATGCAGTTAGTCTATTATATACAAGTTACGTTATGTATTGCCTAATAATTAAACGTTAATGATTAAATTGTATAACCAGTAGCCGTCGGATATGTTTTTCAATTTACTCAAATTTACGCTTTCCTCATTCATCAAGTATCGCCACAGAGCAGCCTACTAACAGAACCTGCAACATAATTTCCTTCATTTTAATAATCCAGTTGATTCTAAACTGAAATTACCTACTTGTAAAAATAAATGCAACTGTAAAATGCATTTTTAAGTAAAACAGCTACATCACAGCTGTCGCAGACTCGGGAGTCCAAAATCTTAGTCAAAGTAAGTATCAACATTATTTAACATATTTCGTTTAATAATCCTTTAGGCAACAATTCTCAGATGTCTTGATTTTATTTGACTTCAACTACTGGTAGGCCACAGGATAGTTGGACACTATATCCGAACAAAAAAATGACGTACTGAAACCTATTCAATTTCGTAGTCGGTAATAAATACAATCATGTAACACAGCTACATGCATGATCAATTCTATATTTAAATCAGTTTGGAAACCAAAAAAATAGACAGATTGAAACTCTGGTATTATTATTCAACTTATTAAGTCCAACAATGATACCAGTGTAAATATCTTAGTATTTGACACTAGATGGCGGTGCAAGCATTCTGAATCAAGGCAGCGAAGTTTAGCTAACATCGTACCGTAAACAATCTCCTAACTTAAAGTGAATGTGAAAATTCCCACTGCGAATATAATATTTAAAACTAATGTAATATCGTCAGTTTACACCAGAAATGTTTCTAACGCTTGCATTTCCTTATTCTAACATGACACTTAGAATTTTAGCATTTATCGCAATCATAAAGCACTCGTACTGAGTAGAATTAAATAGAAATAGAATTAAATTATAATGATTTCAATGTTTTCAATCAGAGATTGTTATGTAAGTTCAGTGTAACTCATTGATATTAAACTCCAATTTATAAGAATAATACCAATAATTGCTGTTCGTGAGGTGCTGCATTCGAATCCCGGATCGGGTACCATTGGATTTTTCTATTTTAGATTTTCTAGTAGAATTTTCTAGTAGAAATTTCTAGTACCGACTCTGAGCTTGGATCTGTGCCCGATGTATGGCAGTAGGCTCACCAACTATCCCATGGTAGGACGTAAACGGAACTGATGAAACGTAGGAGTGTACAACATTCCTCTGCCTGCCTCTTCGGAGATTACAGGAGTGAACTAACGTTACATTTAATTTTTCTCTGTATAGAAATGCCCTGTGAATACCTAATAAAGTTATTGCCTTGACAAAACCTAAACAAACAGTGCAGAAAGCCGGTCAGGTTTATTAAGCCAATATTTGCTTGGGACGTATTCGTACGCGCCTGCCGAGTTTTAACTATCATGCCGAAATTAAACATCTCCTGTACGGTGTGTCATAACTCTTAAAACTTTAGCTGAGTGCCGTAATCGACTACTTTGTTAGGAATTTCTAAATACGGTTTGCTGTAGTCAAAACTCTTAACGAGTTTGATGTTCGCGAAATTTGCGTTTTGTGCAAACATTATGACAGCGGGAGCAATTTAATGCCGAGCATTCTAGATGTTTCCATACTTTGCGTTAGCCGAGAAGCAGAGTACCTGGTGTTCGGGTGGAATAATGTGTCGCTTTAGTAGCCTTAAGAGATGTGTATGGGCGGAGTTTAGCCTTAGATGCATTTTATTTTGTAGTTCTTTAGTAACATTTTTCACATTTCTTTTGTTTCGTTACTTCTTCATCCCTTCATTGTATTGTTCCAAAATCGGTTGCACATCGACGTTTTAATTGCAAATGATAATAAAGACACTGATATTTTGAACAGTATTATCATTTAATAAAGATGAGCCCTATATGTATAACATTTTCTACACGAAATTAGTTATAAATTTACTGAATTGCTTTTTAAAACTGAACCAGCATACATTATGAATCAATGTTTCCATCTCACCTCTCAGAGATGAGATCTTAGCCATAACCTAGTAATTTTTTCGTCTCATGCTCATCACACAAATATTAGTCATGATTTGTAATCAAAATCCTTCGGCACCGCAATCAGTCCAACACGGCACCAACAAGCCAGATAATGAAGTCAATTAATAAACAAAAAATCTCACTCTATTTAATATTCTGACTCACACAGTTGACGAGGGAGACCAAGGCTCACCTATCTCGACCCAAATAGGTCGAGTTCCGACTGATGTGGGAGTTAGAGAGTGATGAAAGAGGAAAACGCACGGCAGGTCTGTAAGAATAAAGATATTTGGCACTCCATGCTCCCTTCCTACCCGTAAGAGACTTGGCATGAAGACATTTATGTATGTATGTATGTATGTGACTCACATAATATAAACATACCGATAAAAAAGACAATAATTAAACTAGGCAGTATGTGAGCTAGGCTTATAGTATTACGTTCAAACCTCAACTAAGCACTTCTAACTTTACGCTATAACGCAGAATTTAATGTTAAATATCACTTAACGACTAAGGAAAACATTGTCAGCAAATCCGCGCACAGGGGTGTTTGCAGAGTGTTTTATAAGGCGTCTGAACTTCATTAATCTAGTGTAGGCCATTCTATCTCTTTTCATTGATCATAATACCAATGAATCTGAATAAACGCACTGTTCGATTATTGACAAATAAAGAATACTTCAAGCGTGATTTATAGTTTTCTTAGAGCAGATCAGACAATAGTTGGAAATGACATAGGTAGATAGAGTATAGTTTCGTACGAAAAACTTTTAATAGCATCCAATAGAACATCTATAATATTATGATAAAGCAATGAAAATTTATTCGTGTATACCACCAACCCATTAGTCCTTTCTACGCTATAATTGTCAGTCCGATGTTAATCAGGTACGAACTTGTACGAATATGTTATTACAGAATTATTCAAATCATCGTAACGTTGCTTCCACATATGCATAAGTCTTAACACTTTTCACATCGTATTAACACAGTATGCGGAATTTATAATTGTATTCGTAAGTCGTGTTGGAATCCTCGGGCTTGTATGATTTGGCTCCGAGTTTCCTCCGACCTTCCCAAGAGCCACGACGACTTTCCGATGTCACAAGATGCACTAGGACAGACAGATATTTTTTTTATTTCAGTGATTTTGATCGTTTACGTGGGGGGATGGGATAGATAAAGCAGTAGCTCAATTTCACAGCGGTTAGTCTGTAGTTCTGATGGTCACAATAACAAGCGTACGAGCGACTCAGCGCGGTCTATTTTTCCGACAGTTTACTCCATCATGAATATTGTCGGTATTCCCGATGTATATTCGACCGAGTGATCAAAATATAACTACAATAGCGCAGCATCGTGGAATATGATCAAATCACCATTGTAACAGGGTTTTGTTAAGCAGCGAGCTTTGTTTTAATCATTTCACACACACACACATTAAGTAAACACAAAACCCACCCGGATTCAACAAAAAATCTTACTCATCACACAGATAGTTATTAATACATGACATTAAAATCCAAGCCCCAGCTTAGCAGGTACAATCAATAACTACTGGACCAACAGGTTAGTTACACAAAAAACCTGCTGTTTTATACATGTCATAGACGGTAAGAGAACTCACAGTCCCAAGTTAGCAGGTACAATCAGTAACCACTGGACCTTGAACAGGTTAGTTTAACAGAATACGTGTTTTTTTTAAATATTCTTGATCATTTCAGCTAAATATCGTCCAGTTAATCGGTTCTCAATTAACTGACAGTCTTCAACCCTTCACATTATTGAAGTTAATTTAACGTACGGAGTAATTGCACGCGCTTTATATGGAAATTAAAACGTCCTTTAAAGTTAATTAATACGCTGACGCTTAACCTTATTTCGATTAAACTCTTTATTATATCATCACACTTGGTTAGTTATGAGGGAGGCAGAAGGTAAGTACAGATTAGTGATCTTGATGCTGCGAATTGTAAGTTCAATTCCCAATAAATATAAGTATTTTAACATAGGCACGAGTATTTATTCTCTGTACTCGTAAATTACCTCAAATAACCCAAGTATGAAATATGTATACAGACAT
>DWME01004265.1:0-16619 GCA_018244795.1 Parelbella ahira ahira
AGGCTAAAGTAGACCGGGAGAAAAAAGCCGGAGAAAAAAACTCCCAGCACTCTTTTAAAATAACAAAATTGAATAAAGTTCTAACACACTACGGTCTGGTCGCCAGGTAACAGTGAGCGGTGTGACCGTGGTGATAACGGAATACAAGCCTAAGAAGTCGGTGTCCAGCAGCTCGAGCGACGTGGAGTCCTCCAACGACGCAAGGCCCTGATCTCCAAATGTACATATACAAATATATAATAGACTGCTACCGTCATTTAACTGTATATGGTAATGTAATAATTCTGAAAATTTATTTAATTTTGTGTTTTTAATTGTTCATTAACGCTCGGTCTACAGTTGCGTGTTGTCATGTCACAGTACGATAGTATAGGGATTCTCGATTGTCTGCTATGTTCATGTTTGGTTGGTTTTTGAAATAATTTATACCTATCTATGTGAAAAACTGAACTGCAGGTTACAATTTTTTTTCGTTTATGTACTATTAGTTTAAATATGTCTTCTATTTATTGGAGTATTGTAATTCGCTTCTCCACATTAGGAGGTGTGTATGTAATTTTTATTTATTCGACTGACACGTTGATTTAGTGGTCTGTAGTGATTCAGACCGCCGCGATGGAGGTTATAGGTTCGATTTCAAGCTAGACAAATATTTGTGCGACAATCATGAGTGTTTGTTTTGTGTTGAAACTGATTTTTTTTTTTGTAAAAATACATAGTTGTATTTATATATTTGATTTAAAACTACGTCCATTTTAATACGGCACAAGTTAATGGTTTCCAAAAGATACAAACGGAACATTAAACAATAAAATCCACTGTATTTATAGTATCATCCCCTCAACGTAACTACTGTTCTTATACAAGTCTTGAATGAAAAATTGTTAATAACCAAGGCTTTTCTAACTTGAAATTTCCGGCATTTCGCAATATGCTCACCCCATATTCTATACGACGTACAACATAACTGGCGTAACATGAGAATACTAAGTACACTTCTCCGTCTACCACTTAGTGGAACTACAGGCGTGATGATATGTTACATAATATTGTACGGTACTAGCCTAACAGCCAATAAATATACAGTTATAGAACTACCGACTGTTCAGTTCAGTCCCAAGTTATCCGGACTATCGATCGCACTGCACCGGTGGCGCGGCCCCAGCCGTCCCGTGCACTGAAACAGCCGCATCACAAGTATTCGTATCGAGACTACGCGCTAGGGCCCTTCCAAATGAACCGGCTCGGAGAGCAGAGCAGATTTTGCTCGTATGCAAAATAGGACATTAACATATTTCAATAAAGTCCACTTTCACATTTCAATTGTTTTGTGACCGCGCTCGGACATCATCTTGCCGTAAAAAGATTGATAAGGTTTTGCTTTTATTTTTATACGCGTTATCCGTCTATTTTCATAGGCGTAATTAAAATGTAGTACTGTTCTATTTTAAATGTGATCAAAATCTGCTCTCCTAGCCGATCTATTTGAAAGAATTAGTGGGTAAAAATTCGATAAAGCATTATACAACGTTGTCTTTTTAAATGTAGGTATTATAAAATTTGAAACCGTCATCCGTTGAACAGCTAAGTGAACAGCTAAGTGAATAAAAAGCACGTCAAGTCTGGAGGGCTCCCTTGTAAGGGGATCAGTCGAGACGGTGATATAATTATTATTATTTAATAAGATTAGTTATGATTAATTAATAATTCATTTTATCACTCGCCTGGCGCCAGACTAGTCCATTATACAGTCAGTGTCGTCTGGTCCAAACTTATCCCCAGTATATTGATTGGCGGTCGCAACCAATGGCGTATCAGCCTTCTATCGAGCTGCACTGTAATAGCTAGCTTCCTGAAAATAGTTTTGCATTGCTTATAAAAGATACCCTTATATGCTAAAACAGGTAATTCCATTGCAATTGTCAAATCGAATACTCGGTTCTTTTTGCAGTCGGGTATGTGGGATATCCATGGGTTCGACGATATGGTGGTGTTTGTAGCTTAGTTTATAGTTCAGATTGCAGATGATATCCATATTTTTATTAATATAACTTATTTTTGGTCGTCACATATACAGGTTAATGAGAAACTAATAAAAGATTTTAATCAGTAGGCTCAATTGTCTACTGTTGAGAAATAATAGCGTTACCAAGCGTCGTTGTAATACTCATTAAGTCCCTTTTACATTGTCTGTACTGTATTATTATCAAAACAACTGGTGAAATTGAAAAGTTTATTCATTTATAGTGCAGGACGATTTCAGCGATTTTGTTGAATAAACTAAAAATTTTAAATTTTGAAATGCTCGAAAATCTTAAAGACTGCCCCGATATCAATGTTTCTATCGTCTGTCTCGTCGACATTGAATACTGTATAATAAATTCATATTGCGATTATGTCACTGTTAAAAAAACCATTGTACATAGACCCTTAGGTATAGCCTATATGTGTGACCATTTTAATTTTTAAATCCTTCTTAACGTCTTATTCATTCTATTTTTAAATTGTTTCTTGTTAATTTAAGTTTATTTCTTTTTAGATCTTCCGAGTTCCGAACATTTTATTCCTTGCAATTAAAAATTATACCGTTTTGTATCTAGTATTCATATTAGTTTTAGGGTTTATTTTCTTTCTTTTTTTACAGAATGACGTATGTTTTATGTAAAAGTATTCATCACTACTTACATCACTTTTGAAATTACTTAAAACATTTTGGAGGGCATTTTGAAAGTTGAAAAAGGGATATTTAAACTAAAAATATTGTCGCTTAAAATTCGTACAAGTTTTTTTTTTTTAAATATAATATACGGGTTTTAGGCTGCGGACTCACGTTCCAATTTTCACAAATATGTATATAATTTTTAGTTCGGCTATTTCGACAATTTTTTTGTGTTAAAGGTTGTAATATAAACTTAATTTCCCATAATATTTATTCATTAACTAATTTACCATCATAAGTTTAATTCTCGTAATATTTATTAAATTAATTGTTAAATGCTAATAATGATGTAAGCTTTACTTATAAATGTTAGCTGCCAGGATGGTTTTTTGTTCTGTTTTGGTATTATTTATTTCATATTTTTATTTAATTGACATGCGTGTAAATAAGATTCGCGGACCAGCAGGTCACTGCCAGTAATTGAATGTAAATAGAAGGGGATGCTTCAAGGGATTGAACTTTTTATTTGTGCTTTGAACATAGCTATTTATGTAAGAGCGTGTATAAAAATTAAACCGTAAGACATAGAATTACCAAAAACTGTTGAAAAATCATTGGACGTAATGGAGTGAACTGTTGTAAAATTTATGAGCAATAAACAGTAAAATATGTAGGTACCTACTGATTTTATTATTACCTCTCGTATTTCTATTGCTAGGACGACATCTTATTAGGTCTTGTTCACATGTGTTTTGTGAAGTATATCTCTGAAAAAATAGCCGTTGTTCTATATTAAATTGTTATCGTTGCAATGACCAACGCCTCAAAATATTAAAAAATATCCGTTTTATATATTGCCATAAGTATATAATGTAGGTAAATGCACATCAGTCTATCACAAGTTGTTATAAAATATTTATATTCATAAATATATCACAAGTGTGAATACGCCTTAGTTTAACATACTTATATCAGTCTGTGCTACATAATCACACGACAATATCATTATTATTAATAATTCTGTACACACTTACACGGGAATTAGACCAAAAAGTAAAAAAAATTATAACGTATAAAAATAAAATATATTATCTTAATAATATATATATATTATGTGTTAATATTTCTTAAAAAATAGAGAGTAATTTTATGTTGTAGTGTGGCCGATTATTTACCTAGACATATTAAACTCAGATGCTATCAACTTTTTTTCTTATGTTTTGTGTCTTATTATAACTGGCCAGATTTAATGTTGCCATCATTCTAATTTAATTATTCTAATCGCACGGTTCGATATGTGTTTATAATTTTTAAACGTACATACGTCGAAAGTATAGTTATTGACTTTTATCTTTTGTTTCACTTGCGTTAGTTAGAATTATACCTGCATCGTTTCTTTGACGTAATATAACGTCGCGATACTATTTAGATATATGTATATATCCAAGTAGATAAATATGTAAATAAACAAAAGAAATCTATTTTCACAAAGCTTTAGTCGTAAGTGCTAAGCAATGTAGTATAATTATGTTCCGGCTTACTTTACATATGTGATTTTATGGGATAGTTCGATCCCATCTAAGGTCCTCCACGTCCTTCGCCAGTCGTAGTACCCTCCACATCTTAGATGAGTCAGTTGCGCTGGTGTGTGTTTCAATCATGGGCATAATATATAAATTGTCATGAACCGTTTAATAGCTAAATGCTAATCAATGGACTGATTGTTACAAAAACGTGAATAACGATTGTCGTAGTGTCGCAAAACGTTTGTGTGTAATAGCCCTTAGAGCGGTTTTTTAAATTATGATTTCCCGCCGGTCTATCTTCGTCAGTTCAAGCGACAATACTTCATTAAATAAGGCTACATTCGTACTGGTATCGATAAAACTTTCCACTGATTCAGCGACGCGTCGTCTGAGGTGGTCGTGAGGGCGGATAATATATGCGCTCTAGGAGCGGAGCTATAATATAATATTTATTATAGCAAACTACAAACAGCCGGTGACTACACAGTTCTTTAGTTCGTTTCTTGTTAAATCTGTTCACATATTTTGGGTATGTGAGAATGATGAACATATATCTACTTATATTATAACTACTTGTGTGGTCACTCGAGCGTTACTATAGTAAATATATTGTAATATATCGTAATATGTCTTGCTATATTTAATGTATCTCAGCTGTGATGACCTTGGATCGCTCACGTGTAATTTTCTGTTTATTATTTGTAGATTAAGTTACCAAATCATTATCGACGGCCCCAACACTGTGTTCCATACTTCGATTAAGTATTTATTTTGTATATAAGTTAGGATTTCATGTACCGATTTGGTATGTATGTAAATTAAAAAAAAAACGTCTGTACATTAATTTAACTCTATTTCTATCAAATCAAAAGACACCATTGAAAATTAATGGTTTTTTGAAGTTAAGTTACCTTTTTTCACGATTAATAGTTTTCCAATTTATCACATTTAAAAAATTAACTTTTTTAACCAGTATCATTATTTAAAAAACAAAAGAAAGAAAGAATGTTGTAGTTATTTGCATACAAATTATGGTGGTCAAAATAAATATACAAAAAATCGTAGTAGAAATTGTTTTACGAAAAGAAAAAAGAAGTATGATGTTTATTTTTTTTAGTGTTCAAAAACTGATCGCTTTTTAATAATTTCAATTTTGTTCTTATATCGTTTTAAATTAGCGTAATAATCGTTGATAATGAATTTGTAACAATTAAATTCTGTAATGTTATTTTTTAATTATCTGAATTAAAATGACAACTGTACCAATCATTAATCACCAATCGAAATGTGGATATAGATGTGTTGAAGTCCAAATAATGTAGATACAGTTGAAAAACTAGTCTTGGCAAAATGACATAATTCGTATCACTACTGTCTATAAATCTTTATATATCTGTTGATATATAAAGATTGAATATATTTACAAAATCGAAAATCGCACATAATTTTTGTTGGAATTGGTCACAAACTCACAGTCGGATATAGATCTCTCTCTTCGTGCCTGTCCCTTCACAAGTTACTGGCAACATTATTTTATTTTCAAACCCATAGTACTTATTCATACTAGGATAACTTTTTTATATTTTACAAGAGTATTTTAAAAATATAATATTATCACACGCACCTGCGTCCCGAAGGATATCAAACAGGACGTACTCGTTGTCCTCAATTAACGTTATTGCCGCACTCTGCAACGTTACCACGGTGTGTTTATGTGTGTGTGCATGTGTGCGTCTGTGCAACTTGATAGCCAAATGTTTGTAATTTATTACCATCATTTAACAAATAAAACAAAACATGACATGTGTCATCTCCGTGTTGACGTGTGAATGAGGATCGCTTTCGATTAAAATTTTAAATTCATCAACAGTAAATATTCGGATAGTTTTATTAAAGGGATTGTCCCCTGGAACCCCTGGCACTTCAGACGTATCTAAAAGTACGATTTTAAAACCAAGTGTTTCTCATTATAATAGTAAAGACAAACTTGGTCAGGATATATCTTCAGAGTGCTGTCAAATATTTTCTCAAGTAGGCTTTCGGATCTGCACTTGGCCAGTTTGGCGCACTATGCCCTTAACATCTCTGATTATAACAGGAGTCTCTTGTTCAACAGCGGGAATGATAAGTGTGGTTTTATAGTGACAATGACGTTGATGAAGTCAATAGTTTCTTGCATATTACTTTTTAAATTTTATAAATAATGACAATGTCAAGGCTTCATAGAATTTTACGGCATTTCTTTTCCCTTGTTTTTATAGCAGAAAACAACAGTTTAGTAATGGAGTTATGACGTCGTTGCTACTCTTTGAAAATTGTCTATTCTATAACATTAACCCACTTTTCAGGTCAGCTACTTCGAAATTAAATAGCTTTCTTATGCCATAAGTCAACATTTTTATCATTTAAGAAAGTATTATTATATCAAGTTGCTAAATTAATAATGATATTAAGATCCAGTATTAAAAGAAAAAAAAATCTAGTTATAAAACAAAGAAAAAAAATTATAATCTGTAATACGGAATGGTGGTATTAATTAATTATTGACCAGAAGTAAAAAATATCTGTGAGAACGTGTTATTTTTATATTTCGTTTCACAATATAATACAGTCCTGGCACTTTGGAATCGCGCCAAAACTTTACAATCTGTCAATTTTGACGTTTGTAGGCTGCTTTTACAAAAAAAATGTAGCGCAACTAATATTTATTGTCACTTTCTGAGTAAATATGACAGTGCTGTTATCTTCTAAATATTTTTACTGAACATTGTATGTATATGGTAAGGACGAATGATTGTTTTTTTATCTGTGTGTATTTTATAACATTTTGAAACTGTCATGTAAACTAGTTATGGCTGGAAAGGACTTTCATAATTTATTTTTTGACTAATGTGTAAATGTAGTGCTAAATGTTAAATATTTTTAAGTCATGTATCGATGTATAATTGTAATGTATATAAAAGATATGAAATTAACTGTGTGATTTTATTTAAATATTCTTGTCATTGATTAGATAAATATCGTGTTTTGGATGTCTTTAAATGTAGCAAAATTGTTTCTAACACTTTCAAGAAATTTAAATCAATGACCAGTACTATACAAATATGTAGATGTTCTAGAAATATTCTAGATTCAAAAAATGTATGGGCATTTAATAACCGTAACAATTTGGACTCTTCGCGCGAAAATCTCAAACACACTTGACTTTGATTGACTGTTTGGTACCTGGCTATCAGTGATGTGGGTTTGCATTATCTATTATTAAATATTACACGACAAGACTAGTAACGCGACACAGGCTTATAAATAACGTATTTATTTAGGACATTATATTAATAATGTACTAAATATTCGGTATAATTTTAATACGCTGTGCCATATTTAGGGTATATCCGAATTTATTTTCACTTTCTTTTAAACATAATTATGTAAATAATTTGGTCTGCAATTTACACATTGTCTTTGCCTCTATTTACACCCTGTGTAGCAAGCATCTAATATAAAATAATAATGATTAAAAACTCAAAAATATTATTGTAAATTTTATCTTTGGTTTAGTACGTGTCGTGTAAAGGACAACCACGAAGGCACGTAGCGGCGTCCTTTGAAACGGACGCTTTGTGAGACCGCGGATCTACATTGACAGATCGAGATTACGTCGCTTATTCCGACCGGGGAAGTCACTGTTTCGCTTTATGGTCATCGTGTTGCCAGTTACGAGCTACTCCTTTTATTTAAAGATAAATAAAAAATTAACCAAATTATAAGACAAATTTTTAAAATATTCTTATGTAGGGTTAGTAATTTGAAATCAGTATAATGACGGGGATATTTTTAGGGAATATAGGCCACACTTAACATTATGAAACTTACACTCAAGTAAACGGTGATGGAAGTTAAAATGTTGCGCTTGAATACCTATTTGTTTCTGTGAAATATAAAATAATTTAACCGATGGTCACAATAAATTTTATTTTGCCTATATTTATCTCGTAACTCGCAAGTCTGGCAACACTGTTATCCAGCCGGTCGCAAGATCGCCATGTCGGATCGATGTTGCGTTGACAGATCAAGATTCAAGCCCGCTTTTCTTAGGATGCCGCAAAATAGGAACCTTACAGTAACTGGTAAGGGCAGAGTACCTAGGATCTAGATTAACAGAGAACTATGTGGAGTATGCAGACCAGGACTTTCTTGATAAAAACATACATTGTTGCTAACAGCTCCATGTTCTGTATAAAATTATTAATATTGCATTATTTATTATATATTATTAATATATTTGTGTTGGTTTCACCAATGATGCGTATTAATTGATTCTTTTCGTTGCTGTAAACAAAAGTTTGAAAAGGCATACTGGTAGCCATTATTATTATTTAGTTTAGAACTTAATTTTACACTCCGAGGTACATGATTTAAATCCTGTCGCACATCTTTCTTTTTCCAAATATGTGCATTTTATGATTAAAATGTACGTAATAGTGTAGAAAAAGATAGTGAGAGGTAAACATGGGTATCAAATAATGTTCATTAAGATCTGCCAACTCTCATAACATCAGCGTGGTCGACTACTTGATCTTAGCCCTTGAGAAGAAATCCATGTCCATTAGTGGAACGATAAAACGATAAATGCTGATTACGACGTTTACGATAATGATGAAAAAATCTATGCAAAACATATTATTACAGGATAGTTACATAAAACACAGCCAAGTGGCTTTGAATTTTACAACGGTATTCAATAGCAGCAATGCTAAATATTTTTATAGCCAATCTATGACGTCTATAGTGTAACCGATATTTGCCGAAGATAGCCGAAAGTTCCCGATTGTGGTTTAATACGCGCCGAAGTTAGCCGAACTCGCGCGATTGTCGTCTATCCGCCGTCGGTCGTAAACAGGCCGAACGTAAAAATACTTTTCACTTTAGGGCAGCTCGTTAAACGCACAGGTAAGTTCGTAAATAATTTTATGTGCATAGTCTTGTTGCGTATTGGACAGATATGTATATTCACGTCAGAACTATAACATTCTTATATTATATGAAACATTGCAGTAGCTACCTTAAAAAGGTTAAACATGATGACGTTATCTTTTAAAGATTTTTTAAGTGCAATTTATAAAGAGGAGGGTAAGTCAAATAGAAGAGGAAAGAAGGATATAATTTCCAAAACTATTTTCCATCTGGGTCATCTGCGCCCAAACTGTGAGAGCCTGTGTTTTGGTAATTAGATGATTGATAGATATAGAAGTTACACCCAAGCATATAAACATACATACATGTAACAAAATAAATACGTCAGACAACAGAAATATCCTTTCCTATTGGGAATTGAACCGACGACTACCTACTCAACTTTCAAATTCACTAACCATTGGTATAACGGGTTAGTAAATATTATTCAAGCCGAAAATAGAGCTCAGTGGCGTGCTACGGGAGAGTCTTATGTTCAGTAATGACCGCAAATAGGCTGATAATGATGATGAAGAAATATGACTCAATAAAAGATCAACAACCAAGCCACAACAATCCTAGTATAGACGGCTCAGTAATGTCATATTGCGTATTTTAGTGACCACTTTACACTGTTCCGTTTATTATGTACCAAATGTGACACTCGCTTTTTATATTATACATCCGAACCATACTTTGAATGCGAAAAGATATGGCATCTTTTAGCGATAAGCTCGAAAATACATACTAAAACTGATTTTTTATATAAAACCGGTTTATGGATTAGATATTATGGCGAGTTGATACGCTTTCACGCTGAAAGATAATTGATGTATTGGAGCAATGTGTGAGTTACCACAATTTTTTTATTTGCCCAGTAGACAGGCAGAAGAACCATCTGATGGTACCTACGTGTTCACCGATGTCTATGGACATTGGCGATACCCGCGAGGTAACCTATTCTTTTGGACGGAGTCAAATGGAAATAGTTTATACAGCGAAGTTCCAATCTAGAGATGGGAACAGATGCCCCGCACTATAATCAACCCAGGTTTTGATTTGTCGTTATTGTAAAGTTTAAACATATGACTAATCTCATAAATATGTTATATAACAAAGTGCGTAATATAGGTTATGTTTAGTTACGAAATGGCGACATGTTTATATTGGCTCGAACACTAATGCGTGCTAAGTATTGTCAGATTTTATATTTCAAGCCAGCTTCGCTATAGAATCTTTGTATTGTTCATCTTTTAAATTAATATTTAAAGTCTACAAACCCGCCCAGCGCAATGTCTTCCAACCCGATCTTTGCCAGACAGTGGTCTAGATCCTCATTCTGAAGTTAGACCCTTGTCTAACAGTGGAACGATAAAAGGTTGATAATAATGCTCTTTGCCTACTTCGTAAGGGCTAGCTCGTAACCTGCCTTAGATATACCTAGATATGTATATCTATGTATGATAACGTAAGTCGAATTTCAATAATTGCAGCACTATAGCTAATAGCTAATATGTACTCGTATGTAGGTAGGTACGTATGAAGGTACATTGTACGAGTATTCTATAGCCTGCACAAGGACAATAGTGCAGGTTATATATTAGCAGCGCAGGATTTAATCAAGTCGAAATGAAAACTGCCTGCGGCGGGAAAATGCAGGTACCGACAGCAAAAACAATATTTCAATATGTATGTAAATAATGGCTGGTAAAGCACTTAAAACATATATTTTATTGATAGATGTATTATTATATCATCACGCCGGGTCTAGCCAAGCCAGGTAGGCAGAAAGTACACTAGTTGTTACAGATACCTAATCTTATTATTGTAAAAAATGTTATGTAACATAGTTTTATGTTCTCTGTCTATCCCGGCGTGACGTTATGATAATAATAACGATGATGATGTTGACGGTGGAATTTTATTTAACTTTGTCTCTGTCCCACTGGAAGTGAATAATTTATCAATCTGTTTTTATGAGAAATAAAGTAATTTTAAGCATTATGAGAGTTTTTGTATCGGGTGCGGACGGTTAAATATTTTAGTGCTAGTGATTTATTCAACTTTTACTCAAACGATTTGCTTTGGACAAAGAATTTAGGTGCATTCTGACGTTGATTCTCAATTGGAGTGCAATGCTCGTATGGCTATATTCCTGGTACTCACTTAAAGATAAAATTCAAAACCATGGACATAAATATGTAAGAAGTTAAAAAAATACGCCTGTATTTCCGAAAAAGATAGAAAGAGTAGTGTAGTACACTCCCAGGAATCCCCTGTGATTATATACGTCCCACCGCAGAATAAAGTCCGATTCTTTTGCCATAAACAGGGCATAAGTCCAGACTCCAGGCCACTACTAGAACTACTACACGCCCACTGTGTAATTACTCGACCAACGAAGCGGTCTCAAAGTTTCCAAAAGATTTACAAACTCTGGAAGAAGTTTTATTAAATAAAATTTAAGTTCTAGACATATGTTATCGCTTTAAGATGAATTCATTTTTATTGAGATTAAGTTGGTCATTCTCTTTTCCATACCTAAAACTGATACAGTAGATGTACTATTGCCACCTTGCGGCAGAATAACTGATAATGATCAATATTAATTGTGGAAATCGTTACTACTCTATAATTTTCACAATTTGTTACATTTTCCTTTACAGCGAAAAAAACGCATTTATATGTGCACCATACAAGGGTGAATTCGCAAAGGGTTGCAAGTAATGAGCAAAATGAAAAATGGCCGCGCAGGGGATGTATTAAACGCCACCCCAGCGGGGCTCGTGCCTAGTTTTTAAGCGATTACCGTGGAGAGGGAGAGAAAGTCAAAATTACGAACATATGAGGGTTTGGTAAGGGAAAATATTGAATATACGACAGATCTACTTCAGTTACATATATAAACATCTCTACAACAAGTCCCGTACGTGGTAAGCAGACCTGCAATGCTTCTTCCACATTAAGTCAAGACAAGCAGCCGAATTTATAGCGCTGCGTTGCTGTTGGATTTTTCTATCTTGAAATTTCTAGTAGTCGTTGGGAGTTTGGATTTGTGTCTCGTGCTTAGCTCACCACCTACTCCATGGTGGGACGTGAATGTAACCGGTGAAACGTGGAGTGTACTGCACTCCTCAGCCTGACGTTTCGGGGATTACAGGCGTATTATGACGTTATTAAAATATAACCAAAACCGGTTTTTCCCGATGACTAACCGATCACTATCACCCAGAACGGGGCCTCGGATCACGAAACCCTCAACTCGTCTGTACAATTACCGACAATTTCACAATTTTACCTAGGTATCGTTTAAATCGCCATAATTATCACTATAGTGTTGCAATACCCTAACATCCAGCTGAAGTTGATCTCCGTGTTTTATATTATTTACCTACTACACGGTTTTAATTTTTAATCTGCTTTTAGTTTTTATTTCTGGAGTTTTTTTTTTATAATTTGACTTCATAATAAATACAATGAAAATAACAAAAGTTTTATACCCAATATAGGTCTGTACCTAAGTAGATATAATAATGTAATATAATTATAAAATAATGTAATATATAATACAGCTATATAATGTTTTGGTGAAATATGTATTTAAAATATTGTATCAAATTCGTTAGCTGGTACTTTAAAATTGAATTTCTAGGCCTTCGTTCGAATTCGAAAACTTTTGAAAATAAGTTACCACATCAAAATGTTCCACTCACCATGTGTTCAATTAACTTCATAACTGACATTCATTGCTGACATTTTTGTTCAGTTAACAATTGAATATCAGAAGTGAAAACAAAAAGTTCGTTCAAAAAAAATATCTTTCGAAAACTTTTACTTTTGATGTAGTCGACGGCAAAAAAGTTGTAAGGTATCAAGTAACGCTGGTCAGGATAGCGTGTTCGGATCGAGCGATAGCGACATATTATAAATTGCCCGTCCGTCTGTCTGTCACGTGGCACGCGATGCGAAAACTTTGTATATGGCGGAAACATTGACGTGCGACTCCAGGCATTTATTTGTTATGGATACGGTCATTTACGTAGATACATTCTGTCACACCTATTTCTTACATCGGTAGGCAGAGACAAAGGACTTCTAACATCTTTAGCATTTATTTGTCATGGATACGGTAATTTACGTATATTGTAACGCCTATTTCTTACTACGGTAGGGAGACACTAAAGAATTCCAGAGACTAAAGATTTTCATCGTGTAAATATAAACGTCATGAAACATCAGACCATCAACCTGTTGCAGTCCACTCCTGGATATAGGCCTCCCCGGAGAAGTTTTGGCCCATAAGCATCTACTGTCTATGGTTCTGGCCGACCTCTTTCATCTCTGCTATAATCATTGAGGTTCATATATGCTCGTCTATTAATTAACTTTTGACCGGGCCTTGTTTAGGTTGTCATCGACTTATTCGAAGTAGAAAAGAAAGAAAGAAACCTTTATTTTACTGAGATTCCTCAACAGCAATAATGTATTTCACAACTTGACAGAGACCTATAATTATAATAATATAAAACATGTTTGAACGAACAAAAAGAGGATTATATTTGCAGTAAGTTGACAAATAAAAAGCGCTCTCATCTTGTGTCGTTGACGACTACGACTTTTAATTTGACAAAATTTCAATTGAATAGGCCATTAATTGTTAATTTAATTTCGTTTATCATCTGTCTACTACATCTACCTTTCGTCTACTTTAATATTTAATTATTTATTACTACTCTCCGCAATTTCTTTATGTTATATATTGTGTGTCCTATGATTTATATCTTTAGGTTTTCAGGGAGGCGGTAAAAGGTCTGGAACCTAGACTTCTAGCTCAGCGAGCTCTCTAGCCTAGAGTAAGCCTCTAGCATCCACAACCAACGAATCTTCCACTTTGGGAAATACCTACTAGTTTAACAGAAAAAAATGCCTCATCCATTTATTGTACTCGGTGCGTGACGTTTCGATAATTTTTATTCGTATCCGATGTAAGGGAAACCGTTCCGTTACAACGTCCATGCAACTTTATTACCGGCTCGTTTTGCTAAATGCTTTTTCATGAACAGTGCAACGTTAGTCATATTCTACGTGCATTTGTATGAGAAAGAAAGTACCTATTGATTTCTATAACATTGTACAATGTATATCCATTCAATGAATTATTAACCGTTTATCGCCCATACGTCGAAGTACCATTGTAAGGCACTAAGTTTTAAAATTTGTACGATATTGAGCTTCTTATGTGTAAGAGCCTACTTTTTTGCTGTGGTTGGATACGAAGAGCTGAAGATCGAGCTTAGTGGCTTGCTATTGGAGAGGCTTATGTCTCCCACCGAACGGAACGAGGATGATGATACTACTAGACAACCAGCAGAAAACGACTCAGCACCTGTGTGAAACCCGCTTCTCCTTCCGCCATCTGACTCCGCCTATTATTGCTTACTACGTCAGTGCCTTTGTATGACGTCATCATAGCAAAATTAAAATTAATATCAGCGAGTTATAGATCTGTTGTCTGTGGTAGTGTTTGATTACAGACATATAGATATGTATATAGGTATTACATATTTATGCCTTGTTATAATTATGTTATGTCATTATTATATTACGTACATTATCTCATGTATGTTATTATATTATGTAAGAAACCTAAACATGAATTGTTCAAAGTAACAATTGCTTCGTGGTAACTGGAGAAGTAGGTAGGTACTTGTAAATATTCCATTTTTAGGTTTTTTTTTCAGAACAATGTAATCATAAAAGTATTCCATTGTTCATTTGTTATTTAATTAGGTATGTTATACACTACCTAATTGATGTAGGTATGGAATAATAATAATAATTAATTAACCAGCGTGCGTGTATGAAGAGAGTTATAATTGTAGAAGAAGCACGTCAAGTCTCTAAAGATGAAAACGGCAGTCAGTGCCTCTGCCTACACCGTAACGCTCCTGGTGTGACGATATCATAATAATGATATTCCATACACAACTAGGTATCTATGTAAGTATATATAACATTATATTAGTCTCAAGCGTAGAATTACGGCTTTATTCACATTCACTCATGAGTATTGTTCTAGGTATTGAATGTTTTATCCTTTTCTACCATACTAAACGTGTGGTAAGAGTGAAAAGAATGGAAAATAAACTAAAGCGCTGATACTGAGGGCTTATGAAAAAGATGGTCGGTCGCCGCAGGGCTGTTTGTCCAAACCAAACCTGCGGACCTCCACTGCTAAATTCTTGGTACTGGCGTCATCAAAATGTATATGGAATTGTGATTATTACGTATAACTTAAAGGAGTTACCATGGCTTTATGGATTGCTTTATCAGCATCACCTTACTCCCGTCCACTGCTGGACATAGACCTCTCCAGTAGCACGCTACTGGGATTGGATTGGCTTGAATAATAATTGTATAATGTACCTGCAGTTTTGTTTAAAAGTATAATTCTACCCTATGTTTTATACTATACCCCTATGTATAATACTAATTACTAAACTCTTTAGTTACTAAGTTGGAATGTTACGTCCATGTGTTTGTCGTGTAAATCGTAAACACGACTTTAATAATACGTAATAATTTATAGAATACCTATTAAATTGGACATATTTAAATTATTGGAATGTAGTTAGATGTATCGTCTGGAAAAATGTTAATTATATGGCTATTATATGGATCAAATAGGCTTTAAATTATTTTGATATCTCTCCTAAGAATCAGTATCTCTCTTCGTGTGGGAGATCGAACCTCAGATTGTATTGATCTTAATTCAGTGATGCAAGATCAATCTGTATACCAACCTGCATTGGGGCAACATGGTAGGCTGTGGGCCTAACCTATCTTGACTCAACTTATCATTCTGAGAGGAGACCCGTGTCCAACAGTGGAACAACAAAAATGTTAATAATGGTTAAATTAAATAAATTAAAGGATATTTTTGAACATTTCGATAAATATAGCACGCATATTGAAAAATATGAAGAAATAGGAAAGAAAACTATTTCTCTATTTTTCTTTTTAAACTATTCGTCTATCTATTTGACGGTCCATCTATTCTATACTTGTCTGTCAATTTTACTAAGTAAACAGACAGACCTTTCTATAATTACATTGTACAATAGAAGTAGTTATTATTTAGATATTTGAACGTGAACTAATAGATTATCGCGCCAGGTCTCTTACTGGGAGAGCAACAAGTGTGAAATATATCTAAGAACTTACATATTTTTACAAGACTGTCGTGTTTCTTCAACATTTATCACTATTTTCGTACATACAACTTCAGAGACTATACCTAGTATTAAAAAACATAACATCACGCCTGTAGTCCCCGAAGGGGTAGGCAGAGGTGTGTACTACACCCCCACGTCTTACCAGTTACGTTTAGGTCCCATGGAATATGTGGTGAGCCTATTGCCATACACCAGGCACTGATCCAGACTCCGAGTCACTACTAGAAATTCTAAATTAGAAAAATC